>JANSTU010009396.1:0-16031 GCA_027564075.1 Bolitophila hybrida
GCCTTGGCGGTCATTTGAATGATGTCATATTCCATACATAATGGGGTCGATGGACCTTTCAAATAAACATTTTTTTTCGCAAATATCTCTCCTACATGTATTTTTTTTTTTTTCATTTCAAAGCTCAAGCGCCCTTAATGGAAAACCCTATATATACATATAAATGGATTAATAATTAATTTTACATTTAATTACTTGAATCGCCAGAATAGAGGTATTAGTTTAAAAATGTAAAAATAAATTTTTAAAATCGTAAGCAATAATTGCGAATTCCAATTCATAAAATATTATTGATTATAAACTTTATGATTTTAAGTACTTCGGCCAACACAAAGTCTCCAAACTTCTTACTGACCATTTAGTTCTATATTTTGTTATGTTAAATTGTAAAAATTGATACAACAAACTGAAAATTAAATGATCTCGAGATGTTAACTATAACCTTTAGATTTTGAATAAACCAATAATTTAAATGATTCATATTAAGATTATGCAACATATAGAAAATTGTATTTACATCTAGATAAATATACATTTCATTGTAACATATACATCATAAATATTATCGAATCCGATTGTAAATGCGCGAAGTTTGTATATGTATATTATATACTATACAAAGTTTATTTATTGTGCATTGTGCAATTCGCGCCTAGAAGATCGCAGACGGGCGCGCGCGCACAAACTCTACCAATAGCGTTTTCTTTAATTGCTCTTAATTGGTGTTTCCTCATTAAGCTGTTGAATAGAGCACATTTGCCAATTATTAATTTGATTTGAAATAGAACACTGGCATATAATCCAATAATGTGTGTTTTATATCTGCACGATGTAAAATACAATACATATAAGACAAATCAATTAAACATATAATATATTATCATTACAGACTTCTCCGGATGTGTGGACCAGCGTAAAGAGTGTAATGTGCGATGCAATAAATAACCCGTTGCACCTTTTCTCACCGCCAATTCATCACCGACTGTTTGTGCGGAGTAAACAACCACGTGCCAGACAGCACAATTGCAGCCAATTACACATTTTGTGGAGCGCATTGGCGTCCCACAAGTAGGGGTCATCTGTATGGATGCAGGAGGTCTTCCAGTGTTTCCAAGCGCCAATCAGGGGCATCCGTTAAACAATAACCTCCTGTTCCAACAACAACAGCGACTTCATCAACAGCAACAACATTTGCAACAGGAGCAACATCTGCAGCTGGACAACCGTCAACAGCAACAACAACAACAGCAGCAACTGCAGCAGCAACAAGGTTTTGAACCGGATCTGCAGCAGTTTCATCAACCGGACGGTATATCACCACAGCGCAAAGATGTGTTTGAGCGTCTGAAACGTCGCATTGGCACATATCGACAGCGCCATAAAGAATGTGTGCCTCGATTTGAGCAAACATTCAGTGCTATCTGTGAACAGCAGAACATCGAGACAACCGTGCTGCAGAAGCGCTTCCTGGAGAGCAAAGCTAAACGTTCGGCCAAGAAGACGGACAAAAAACCGGATACAACTCTGGCGGGCAATTTGCAGAGCAGTGTCTTAGTGGTAAGTTTTTTTATATGTTTGTTTAATACATCAATAACCATAGTATTAACATAAAAACAAAAAAAGGAAAATTTAATGTTTTTGTAAAATTTGATTCCATTTAATATGGGACTGAGACTTTCACACCGCGGTCGCCGCCACCACTTTTAGTTTGCTTGTCTTACACTAAATTTTCCTTTAAAGCTAAGTTTGCATGTGTTTTATTGCGCCAGTATGATTTTTATTATAGTGGGAGGAAAGTCCGATGTTGGATAATTCATTGCGCCATTCAATATTTTATCGAAATATAAAATTATTTGTCGAAAACTCGAAAAAATCTGATTACCGATCATTTTCGAAGTCGACAACTATTAATTGATGTCACCATTAGTAAAACATCAAGGAAACAGAAAGAAATGCTGGTGACAGACCAAAAAGTGGTAACGAAAAAAATATTCACAATTAACAAAAAATTATACACAATTAACAGTTTGAAACGGTTAAAAAAAACTTTGTTTTAAGCATTTTAGAAAGATGAGGCGGAGTTACTTGATAAATAAATAATACGTTATCTTCCATCTGGCGGAAAAAATGATGAAAAATGATGTTATTTTTGCATTTTTTAACAATTTTTTTGCTTTGTAACTCGGCAAGTTGATCTTTTTAGCAATTTATTTTATTGATTTTTAAAGGTCGTCAAAGAACCTTTTTGCAAGCCTACATTAAAAACCCCCTAAAGCCACTTTAGGGGTTATCTTGTTTGTACGCTTGTAGTTCATTAACACCATCGAAACCATGTGAAAATTTAGTATCGTTATAGCTGGTGAACATTTTGTTTGCCAAAAAAGCAAAGTTTTATTATAATGGTTTTATTAGTTGCTTTATTTTTTTTTGAAATCGTATGAAATCTATCGGAAAATCATCCACGATGACCGACTCTGGACAGTCCGTTTTGAAATTGTCTGAACATACTATGAGGCTGGGTCCCACCTAGAGATCCATAAAAATATTTGTAATGCTGCACTCGATCAACATTTTCGGTAGTTGGATTTTGTTAGATCCAAATACCATCTTTTTTAAAACTCCAGTTTCCCATAAAAATGTTACCATGAACTTTTTCTAAAAAATATTAGCGTTCAATATTGCATCAGAATACAAATACTATCCGTCGCCAGCATAACATTTACATTGTTATAATTCGTTAGACCTGTGCATGGTTATAAATTATATAATACATCATAACCTTTAGAATAGTGAAACCAAGTCGTTGAACGTTCTAGACGTACACCTACACATGACACAACAAGTATATTATTCAATTCTTTTTCGTTTAAAAGTTTTCACGGAGTTACGTTAAAGCAAATGAGGTCATGCAAACCATATTAAAAAAAACCTGACCAAATAATGTAATATATATATCAATGGAGCTATACAAAGGTTTTTACTTTTAAAAATCGCACAGAGGCATATCATAAATTTATTTGCTATAGATATCGGCATAAGCAAAAAAAAACATTTCATTCTCACCCCTTAACCGGAAATTATACATATACTACATGTTGCAGCCAATCCAAATACAAACTGTATGCACATATACACTAAGACACATGCACGATGCACATGCCAAAAGGGTTTTGAACCCCTGCACCAGGCGCGCTCTTTCGAAGAATAGAAAGAAGCGAGGTTGCTGCACCAAGCACCACCGGCTTCGGCTGCATGTAAATAATTCCAGGATAT
This sequence comes from Bolitophila hybrida, assembly GCA_027564075.1. Lineage (NCBI taxonomy): Eukaryota > Metazoa > Arthropoda > Insecta > Diptera > Mycetophilidae > Bolitophila > Bolitophila hybrida. Next base: position 3,274 of record JANSTU010009396.1, read on the forward strand.
TTTCCATGTACATATATAGTATATGGTTTGTGTGAATTTGTACATACATGTATATACTTTCGTTCGTATTTTATCGTGACCGATTCGGGTATTGGTCGAATGAGAATGAGAATATTACATAAACGTGAATTGAGAAGAGAATATTTCTCTTCGGCAACTCCACGAATATTTTATCGGGGTTCAGGTTCGGGGATAGCATTGAACAATATTTTATGTTGTGTATAAAATTAGGTATATATGTATCGAATGTATACAGCGTAAATTTTCCACGACACAAGCGCAATAAGCAGTATAATAATGTTGTGTAATACCGAAACCGTTATGTTTGCTTATGAGTTCCTACAATAATACATATAAGTGTATATATGTATATATACTGTATATAATATAGATGGGTGCATAGACGTTTAATGTTCTATATGGGGGAGGTTTATATGTTAAATTTGAGGAGATATCAATATTCATTACTATGTATACCGTTAGTATTATAATTTATTTGTGTAATGTTAGGAGTGGTACATAAGTCGAAACCATTATCATACATAATTTTAGCGATATTGTCTAAATAATATCATGTATTGTTTTGTCTTTAAATGTTTGAATTTATATTTGAAATTTATTTTTAAAGTTTTGAATTTGGTCAATTTAAAGTTTACATATATTAACCACGGTACCAAATATGTAAAAATAATTATATTCTATTTAACGCACCGAATTTCAGAGAAAATCTGAGAGGGCTTCTTCGACAATTTCCATAACATTAGAGTCAGCCATGAGCCCTCTTATATAATTCAAATTATACATTATAAAATGTTTGATTAAATTAAACTTTAATCACATACCAAAACCCATTCGTCATTATAGTCATGAACATTTTGATTGTGTGAAGATATTTCACGCAGAAATCCCAAGAATACCATCCAGTTTCTGAATGAGTCACAGCATAATGACTGCGTAAATTAATATTTATATTGACTTAAAGTGACTTAAATATAAAATGTTATACTTAGTAGACTATACAAAATCACTTTTGTAAAATTCACTCACTCAAAAACACGTTCACAAGAGTTCAAATCGTGTTTTCTTTTAAAATCAATCAAGTTTAGCACCATATTTTAAGAGATTCGCACACGCAACTTCAACTTTTTTAATCGTAATTAAAAATAGATTAAATCAAAAGTATACAATGTACTAACTATAGTTGTCAAAAATGGTAAATATTAAAAGAAAAAAAACATATTTAAATCGAAGTCGCTGAACACGAATCTGATTTTAACGGAAGTGCCTGACTTGGCAGGTGCGAAATGTCCCATATATCGGACACGGGTAGTCATTGCTGTTTTCACGGGTTTTTGTGGTTTTTTAAAAAATAAAAGACCATTTCTTATGAAAATTGATAAGATCACGATATTTTATTAAAAACTACTTATGAAAGAATTTTAAAAAAATATGCAAAAATCTGAACAAAAATGTAGCTTGTTTTAGCAACTCATTCGATGATAACAATATGGTAGGTGCAAACAAAATTAAATTATGTTTCATATCCCACTATACTTTTCTTGTGTATTTTGGCCCACTCAATTCGAAAATGGCGATATTTTTTTTTCTATTAATAGAATTTTGAGATATGAAAAATAACAAAAAGAATCGAACGTTTACATTATATTATTGAACATATCATGAGTTAAAATTATCCGATATGGTTAAGTAGATTTAAAGGTAATTTAAAAGTCGTGAAAATTTAATTCCATAAATCACAAAAAAAAAAGTAGAAACGATTGAAAGAACAAAAATGGAATAACATGCGTAAGGTAGAAAAGGATTAAAATGGCGAATTTTAATACATGCACATAATTGTCCATATCTCTCGGCAGATCTTCTTCAACCGCATATAATTATTTTTTTCGTAAATGTGCCCTCTCGACGTAGAAAATGTGATTTATCGATTTAAATGTTCATAGAAAAATAAGAATAAAATAGTGCGATATGGATATGATTGTATTTCCGATTGAAGCAAAGGTAACAACAAACGATTTGAGCGTGCAACCAGGCATTTTTGCCTTGTGCATGGGCATATGATCATTCGTTATAAAGGTCGTTATAAAGGCGTCGGGGGTTACCACTGGAGCTATCGGCGTATGAATCAGACTTCAACCGAACGGACCATCGCAAGTGGTTGCTCACATTCGCATATCGGTGTGTGGACGAACGTAGAGTTGTCGGTGTATATACTTTCAGTTCGAATGAAAGAAATACTGGACGAACTTTGGCGAGATCGACCCATTCCCAGAGATTATGTGCATGGCTGTTGTTCATCCGGCATTTTTTAGACAGATTTTGTCGAAATCGGAATCCACTGGAAGGAAGTCAATCTAATCCCCAGGTTTGGCGTTTTCGCGGCATCTTGAAAACAAAGAATAATAATGACTAAAAATGACATGTTTGACTACCCGAGTCCCATATTCGACCTATTTCACGTAAATAAAATTGTTTTTTCGTAATAACTTTACCAACTGCATATTTCTAATGCTCCCCAGAAAATAACATAATCATAATGCTTGACAGTTGGTACAATACATTCAGCGGAGTAGAGTTCTTCCGAAATTCGACGAACTCTCTGACCTCCGTCTGAACTGTTTGGTTCATCCCAGAAAATTACATTAGCAAATTTCTTTTCGCCCCATTTCTCATACTTTTCAGCCAAGTTTATGTAGTTTTAATCAGTCTATTTGTTAATAGGCGGATTTTGAATTGGTCACCAAGGCAATTATTTCATTCTTATAAGTGCCCCTCTCTTTTCAAAGCATCAGCAGTCATTTTTTACAGTAATAATTCTTGCTTTAACCTCAACAGATAAAAACATATTTTGATGATAGTAGATCAAAGGCTACTTCGGTACTAAATAAATTATATTAAATATATACAGGGTGGGTGCATCACTGATATGTTGACTAGTTTACTACTCTCAAATATGAATAAGATTATTTAATGATATCGACTATACTGTGAATTTCGCGTGCTTAGACTATACACCGAGGCTAGGTCTTAACATCCCCGGAACTAAAGTATTTTAAAACCTTCGTTCGGATCACATTGCTGCTGTAATCACAGTGCAGTGGGTAGAAATTGAACTACTTGATACTAGGATAAGTATATCTTATTGTTAACTGGGATAACGTAAATCATAAGCCGATACCGCAGTAAATCATTAAACATTTTAAAATATGCTATTCTGTAAAAAGTTAATTACATGAATTTTAATGTTAAAAAAAAAAACAAGAATATAATAATTCCGGATAAGTAAATCACAAAAATGTTAATATTTTGGTAATTATTCTCAAAAAAATTACAAAAATTCTCGAAAATGTACAGCGTGTACCAGAAAAAAACTTTCAATGTGTCAGATGCCGAATTAAAAGAAATCCTTGCCTGATCGATTCGGCGAAATTTAAAAATAAAGTTAAATTAAACACATATGTATAAAAAAACTAAAGTTCAGTTTTTATCTGATATTACAAAGACAAATGAAAACATCAACATCAGCAAATCTTGTTCACAGATGAAAAGATCTTCTGTGTTGAACAATTTTTAAATAGTCAAAATGATTGAGTTTAGGAATATCCTCGAGAAATAAACTAACAAAAATAACTTGACGTCAAGGAGCACCAGGCGGTATGGTATCGGCTGGAATAAGAACCAATTTCCGCACACCTATGAATTTTTTGAGAAAAATGTGAAAGTATTACCTCAATAATGTTTTGAATACATGTGTAGTTCCGTGGGCACATTAAGAGTTCAAATGTACCATATGGACCTTTCAGCAAGACTCGGCTACTTTACACAATGCGAATTTAACTCAAAATTGGTGCAAAGAAAATTATCATGATTTGATATTATGCAATGAATGGCCTACTACTTCACCAGACTTAAATCCCATGGAGTAATCCATATGGAGTATTTTGGAGGCATTATTGTTTTCCAATAGTCGAATATAATGTAATATGAAGTTGGTAGCGCGTTCAATTTCAAATTTCGTGATGCTAGTTGTTTAAGGGGTAACAAAGTAACCAGTGACAGGATCCGATAATATTTAGTCGGTGGCTGCAGGTCATGTGCGGCTTATCGAACTAAACGACTTTATCGCTTTTTTATTCTGAAGATAGCGGTTAAGAAAGATAGATAGATATGACTTAATCCCTACATTATCAAAGTTAAATGAAATGATATAGATAATATTATTTTTTTGTTTAGTGGCATGTTTGTTCTGTGTATCTTAAAAAATAAATTCTTCTCAATATATCGGACCCCGCAAGAAAGTGACACAACTCACAATTCTTCAAAATTCATTTTATGAAGTCTATAAATTGTACTAAAATCTAAAAGACAACACCAAAAATCAGTTCATGTATTTTTATTTTTACTCTCCTGGTCATTTAATGTTTTATAATTGAAAATGATTTTATTGGCGTGCATAATAAAAAATCGGTCACAAAAAATGACGCCTTCCGAATCGGCGTTCGGCGGTATTCGTCAAAGTTCGGGAAAATGGGTTATGATTGGTTAGGTGTAAAGATCAAATGGGCTGTGAAATGTGCAAGCAGGTGGCATGTTACAATCATCAGTTGTATTGCAAAGACGTAAATTCTATGTAAAATTGCAGAATAACCGTGCCAAATGTAAAATTTAAGATTCGGCATACCCAATTGCAATGATCCCCCTCTTTAATCAGTTAAAAGGTGTGCATTTTGGACTTGTATAATTTTTCTTGCAGTTGTGGTAATATTATTAAGCTTATTATTTGATGCGCTACCGGTAAGCACTCTAAACTCAGAACAAGTTAAGAGCGCTTAACGAACGTCAAACTATCACAACACATGTCACTTTCACTTCATATTTCACACACACTTAAAAGGAATTTTACCATTATGACCATACCAAAAAAAAATGGAAATCTGTATATTCAATGATATGAAATTTATCTGCGAAGAAGTATTGAAAAAAACGAATGAAATTCAGACGGGATGTCAAGTGAATTTTTGTCACAATAAGAATTCACTAACTAGTATTGCAGGTGTGTATTTTTGTCACCAAATAACAATAACCAATAAAAAAGGTTTGAATCTAAGCACAAATCGTTAATTTTATGGTATTGTTGTTCTGAACGGATTTAGTGACAGAATTGCACCTCTGCAGTGTATTTGCTTTTTTGACCTCAATTGACCCGCAGATCAGTTGAACGCATCCCAAAAATTATATTTCAATGGCCCTATGTCCAACAAGGGAATAAATAAACCTATGGGATGTGAGAGAATATAATTACTGATGGCTGAGTGGTAATTTTTTGTCCATTATCTAGTGAGTTGTAATATTTTCGTTATGGCCGTGATCATATGTTTTATGTTTTGCGAGAACATGTTATGAACATTTTACCGAGGACACTAACACGTGTATTATGCATGATAGGAAGATATCACTCATGTGTTCCTTTTATAGTCAGCCTTATATGATCTTATTACGACTGAATAAAGAAAATATCAATACTAAATAAACCTGCTCATTCTGTAAGACATTGTGTTTATTGACCCCACAGGTAGAGTTTATTCAAACCAAATATTAAAACAAAATAATAAAACACTTGGTATCTCAAACCTGATCTTGTATACAACATGTAGAACAATACTCTATAGAAGCAAATTGTCTTTATACATACAAAATATTGAATTATCACTCTAATTATAAAAATATGAAAAACAAGAAACCCAGAATATACAATATTATAAAAATGTAAAATGTATATGACTGCGAATAAGATGCACACGCATTTTAAACATTATCATTATTTTATATATACATACGTGTGTGTTATACCTTTTTTTGTTTGTTGGTTTGGATGTGTGCGTGCGCGCGTTAGCTGACAGTAATCTTACTAAAATTTGCATAACGTTGTTTTGTAAAATACAAAACAATCTACATATAGCGCCAAGATTGAACGAACGAATGGACGACGCTTCCAAGCGCTGCCGCTAAACAGCACTAACACAACAACTGTCGCGCGCGCGTCTGTAAAATATATACATACGTCTTTTGCAAATATATATATATATATATATATATATATATATATTCGAATATGTGTAATTTTGTATGTATTGTGATGTGTGTGGGTATACGTGTATATTTTCTTTTAAATGTGTTTGCTTGTGTGTAGTGTAGATTAATTGAAGGTTGCGTTGGGAGTGTATTTGTATGTGTGTGTTTATTATGTACAATTCCATGTACACATTTTATTTATGTAATAATATACATATATCAGCTAATATTCGATTTGTTTCAATATATAAACGGATGTTCGAATGATTAGCTCTGTTTTCCTCCTTTCACCGCAAGTACAGTTTGAAATGATCGTAATATTTTGAATATCAACTAACAAAAGAAAGAAGCTCATTTTTGAATTCACTCCTAATGTTAGAATACCGAATGGTGTGACTACCTCGTCTTATTACAGAAGGAGAGTGTATCAAAATCCTGCATCCTGCAAATTATATGGTACTATTACACGCACCACTATCAGCTATCAGCTATTCCCAAAGGTTGTTTTCCCTAAGCGTGATTCAAAAGGTGTTGCCCAAAGGGTACTATTCCACGACCCTCTATCCGATATTCCCAAACATGTACACTAGGGTATGTCGCTTATAAAACGGTTTGTATGGGATTTTTTTTGAAAAGCAACATTTTTCTTACGTTTAGGGCCCAAAAGTTGCAAAATAGAAATTCAAAAAAATGCTTGTTTTTTCGACGTTTGTCGCCTACGCATTTGACTTGAAAAATCAGATTTTTTTTAAAAAAATCGAAAACATGTGTGTATTTGAAGATATATTTTTAATTTGAATGTTTTAGAGAGTTGTTGTTTTTTAAGAACATTTTAAATTTTTACTACAATAACTTTCAAAATTGATATTAATTGATTTTTCAATTGCAATGCAAAGCGACAAACGTCAAAAAAAAATATTTTTATAAAACATTTCTGCAACTTTTGGGCCCTACTTCTTCAGAGAGTTTAAATTTTATTTGACTGTTAGGTATGTGATTTGTGAGACACGGGAGAACGAGTGTACATCTACATACATCTATTTTAAAAATTCTATTTACATTATTTTCAGGTATAGACGCTGACGAGCTTAGCGATCCTGAATATTTAATGCGTAACATTGTTCGTCGCAAGTAGTTTTTTATGGTGTAGTTGTTGCCGTGTCACGTGTAATGCTGACTGAAGATTTGGACCATTACTCAATACTCAAGAATCGTTCAGATGAAACTATGTATTTATTTTATCTCATTGGATCCTTTAATCCCTTGTGGGACATATGGCGGATTCATTGACCATTACGGGTTCACACGAGTGGTCAGGCATGCTAATGTGCTGTGCTACTCCTATTGAATCTACTGTGCTCTAACACTCACAACGATGGTTAGGAGTCTTAATTTGCCCTGACGCTACTCTTACAACTTTGCTGGGAAAATGCGCATATTTTTTAGATATCTCTATGTACCGATATCTATCTTGCTATTTATATTCAGAATCGTGAAGCATCAACGTCATCATACACTTATTGTTCTATACAGGGTGCGTGTGTATATGTTAATTGATGGCAATAATGTTCCGTTATTCCAAATCAATAACCTATTTCAGAAATAGGCTATTAATAGCAAGAGGAACCTACTGATTTAAAGTGCTACATTCGAAAAACACTTCGGTCTGCCGGCCGGGTTTAAACCGGCGACCTCCCATAAACCAGGCCAACGCGTTAACCCACTCGCCTATGGCTATGGTTTTATTTTATACAGAAAATTATGTATTGAATCTCTCTCTTGTGGGTTTTCCGAGTTTCGTATTAAATGACAAGAATTACGTATTTTATTTAAATAAATGTGGGTTTAATGAATAATTACATGTTGAAAGTCATGATTTTTTGAAAAAATACGAAAAACATCTCCAAATTATTTGACCGATCGGATGCCCTTCTGTATTTTTAAGGTTTTTGCGCCTGACATAGTGTATTCCATCTGATCCAAACAGATTAAAATTAGTCTCATCGGATAACATAACTGTTCGCCATTGCTGTAAACTTCAATCAGCATGATTCCGAGTCCATTCTAAACGTTTTTGCTTATTTTTTTTGATAAAAACGATTTTTTGTGGGGACCTAGCCATATATCTTTGTTTCCTTAGATAATTATGAATGGTAAGAACTCCAATATCTTTGCAGATATCTGCATTGAAATCTGCCCGAATATCAACAGCAGTTTTTTAGCGATTTACAGTCGACACCCTGATTATTTTTGAATCCTCTCGCTTCTAAAATAAAAAGTATATTCCATATACTTATTATTTTTTAAAAACCTCAATAAAATACAATTTTCTCTAAATTACCGGTGTTGTGTTAAATTTTTGTCAAGTGAATTTCTCTAAGTAGAGAAGTGCATTTTTGTCAACAGCGATTTGTATGGAAAATATTTCAAAGTCAAAAATGTAAATTTTCGTCACCAAAAAAGTGAATTATGGTTACCAAATTATTTTTGAGTCTCAAGATGTATAGATTTTTTTCAATAATTACTTGTTTTAAGTACGAAACCCCCCCCCCCCTGGGTTGGATTTTTAAAACACAACACAAATTAGTTGTGTTTTAATAATCCAATCTGTTAATTATTAATTATAAATGAATCTATTTATATTTTTACATATAATTAATTTTGCGCTTGTAATGTACGCCCTGAAATACGTATAAATTTAAAATATAATTAAGTATACGAGTACATCTAAGAAATCTTACAAAGTGATACACATATTTAAAAACAAATGATCAAGAGATATGGTTTTCAAGAACTGTGGGTTTTGTGAATTGCGAATTTAAATTTTCGTGGTTGATATTTATTGTTCGATATATTTAAACTATTAATTTTATTTATACCGTAACCTGTCGATTATCTCTATTTGGTAGTACTTATTTTACCAAACCTTCTAAATAATTTAAACCATTGACCAGAGCCAGGCCAGGCACAGTATTGTAAAAAGTTAGTATTTTTGCTATATATTTATTTCTGTAAAAAAGTACCTTTTTTATGAGATGATTCCTAACAAAATTGCAAAACCAAAAAAAAAATTTGTTATTCCTCTTTTAAAACAATAAATTCATTCCAGTTATACATAGTATATATTATATAACTAACTACCCAATATATTATTGAATATTTTCACGAATTATTCAACATTCAAAGCATTTTAAAATTTAAATGTATTGTAGACAAAGATGAGATGATTAAAAAAATTCGTTATGCAGTATATGTTTTCTAATTGAAATTTGCCAATATAGGTTTAATTTTGATTGTATCGCTTGCCATAAAACCATTAGAGATTATCAATCCGATCCTGAAAACAATTTTAAAAACAATTAATTAGAAGACGTGTGCAAATAAAGTCCAACGTTGATTTCTTAGAAAGCTAATTGCAAAATCAAATAATGCACATTATCTAAATAACGAGTAAAATAATATGCACACACTAAATAAACACATACAACATAATATATGTATAGCATAATATAATATGTTATATTTTATTTAAGTATATGTATTTTGTATATGTGATGCAGATTCATGACACCACACTGACACCATATAGCCACTATGTCGTTACCTCGTCGATGCAATTGCGTATGAGCAAGAAAGCATGAACATTTAACAGCAGCACGACCAGAGATGAGAACGGACGCCACCAAGACGAAGCGTTTTGTGTGGCGTAAGAGAGACAGCGGCACGCGTACGTAAGTCTCATGTGTTCATATGAGACATAAACTCACAATCACATAAGTGAGTTTTACCTTCCGAGTTCCGTCGACTTATAGGTTATAACATAGGGTACAGGGTATTCACACACACACAAAGCAACATAAGCATATTACATGTTTATTATGTATATAGTGATGTATTATATGTATATGTTATGTAGCATGGCTTGCCGTAAAACAATAACGAATAATGCTACGGGCTCGACTCCCGACCATCGTAATTTGAATATATGCCTATTACCTTGATACATATATATTTTGTATACACAATATAATAAAGAGAACGAGGCATCAAGGAAGAACGACCACCGAAGACCTAACACACCGGACACCGGTCGCGCATGTACGAATAATGTACGAACACGAATATCGATGGACCCACAGTAAGATATGAGAGGTCTGTATATTCGCTGCTGAGACATATAATGCAGACGACTGAATTCCACGAAGTTAGAATAACAAAACAAAAATTTGGATACACTCACCAAATTACTGTGAAAATTAATCATAATAATAATAAATGAAGAAGACGCATAGCACAATGCACCCAACGCTCTTGTCTTGACTCGCACAACATAAAATATTCTCTATATAAATTAAATTAATGATATTTCTAAACAGCATATATATGTTTGTGTGGCGCACTATCAACTCCTACACACATCCGCATCGCGATGTTTATAACAAAAACAATATAACACACAGAACCCGGATCAAAGGTTCACTTTGCAAGACGCAACAAGAAGGTATTATGCGCACGCTTATGAATATTGGTTAGGGTTGCGTATAGCTTCACAAATACCATTGTACATTTAGAGTATGCGATATACATGCTGCAATCGCCTACACTGTTATGTAAATAATGAAAATGGTGCATAATACACATTTTTAGGCCAACCACAAGAAAAACTGCGTAATAGATTTTCTTACGTAAGATCAACAGTAATCGGTATATGTATTTAAGAGATGTCTTACGGTCGAATGCACGCAACACCTACGTCAGGAAATCCCTTACGCATTTTGAAGTTCCTCTAAGTATCGACTGCATTCTATAATGTACAAACATTATGTACATTTTTGTTGATTTCTGAGTGTGTGTGCAATGCCGTGCATATCCGCATATTTCAAAAACATATATACAGTATCAGATTAAAGTATAATATATTGTAATGGCGGTTGCATAAATTGACCTTTCGAAATGTTGTCGCAGGGTTGTTATATCCGGTATATATTTTAGTTGTTTTTGGGATTCGTTACACAGCGAGCTGGCCGGATGCGGATTACTTTAATCGACCTATATAGGTACTGTGTGCGTTCATGGTAATTTGAATATCATTCTACAGAAAATCTACTCGTCGAATCACCAAATAAAATTGATAGTAACAATAAATAATTTTAATATTTTATATGTTACAGCTAACTTTTAACTTAATATAAAAATTGCTATACTGCGCTAACAAATAATTTTTAACTGTCCGAAATGTCACGGAAAGAAAGAACTATGCAAAATGGGCATATAAAAAAAAGCTATCAAACTATTTCTTGAATTTTGTAAAAAAATAATGATTCAAAAGCATTTACTTTTTATTAAATTCGGGTACATTCATGCAAATAATAAGCATAATATTGACTGAAAATCAGTAAATGTAGGAGTAAATTCATGCCAATAATGCGCTAAAATCACCCCAGATTTTACTGGAAATCAATAAATATTGTGCATAAAGCACACCAAAACCTACGGTTTTTTAGTAAATGTAAATAAAAAGTCGCCTTTTTATTTTGTTTAGTTATTTTTAGTGAATACACATAAATATGATATTTTTTTATGTTTTTTCTGATTTTTTTCTATACCTGGATTCGAATTCTCGGCCCTAGGTTGAGAAGCAGTAACCTAGATCACTGCTCAACCTCTTCTGCTCATGTGGGTGTAATTAATCTCATCCAACATTTACTGAAAATCAATAAATTTAGATAATCCTACATGCTAATAATATGTATAAAAAACACGAATGTACAGTAAATAAATCACATCGAAATTCCCTGATTTTTAGTAAATGTGGGTGTAAATCATGCAAATAATGCACTTATTTTACACATAATAATACACAAATTGCACTAAAAAGCTCACCAACATTTACTAATATTTAGTAAATGTGAGTGTAAACTATGCAAATAATCCGCTTATATTACATTACATATTATGTGTTAAATTTTATAGCATTATATTCTAATATTAAGTAAATATTATATTATCTTAAAAAAAGCAAATAATTAATTTCTTTTTATGTTTAGTAAATAAAAAAAATCATAGTTAATCTGGGCCTCTAAAAAGCTTTCTCTCAAGTTTTACACAGATGTTTCATGATATTTTTGGGTTTTAATAGATTTAATTGTGTCGCAACTAATATCGAAGGCACCGTAGGCATCAATTACATACTTACTTACATCCATACTTACGAATCATAGCGAGTCCATGGAAATACAGTCACAAATGCATACATAAATATTATTAAAAATTCATGTATGTACCTGGATTCGAACTCAAGGCCTAACATTTACTAAAATCTTTATTTAAGAAAATATTCCATTATAATAATTAAGAAAAGATGAAATATTTGCTTATTTTACGTTCATTTTTCTTCTTTTGATTTGGAAACACGATTTATTGGTATTAATAAATTATTCTGTCCGTGTTGACAATGTACATTGCGGTCACGCAAGTAGCCATCACCACTTTAGCACTTTACATTACGCTCTAAAGGTACTTCACCAATATCATACGCCAAAAAAGGACGTTATTATACAGGGTGTTTTTTTAGAGGTTAGGTTTTCAAGGCGGCACTACTTTTTTCGTAGATGGTCTTTTTGACAGCTTTCACTTGATTTATGCTCAGTTTGGTTTGCCATTTCATA
>JANSTU010009407.1:0-13740 GCA_027564075.1 Bolitophila hybrida
ATGGATTGTCAAAATGCGCAAATTAAATTCAGTTGGATGTGGCCTGCAGCTCAGTGAGTTGTTTTGACAGCTCAGTGACCTTTGGTGTTATTCTATTAACACTTGAAGTACTTGTTTTAATGATTTTCTTGAGTTTTATATTAGGTTTGGGGTCACGCACACTATTAAAATAATTAAATATAAATACAGGAACAACGACTCATTGAGACATGAAAAACTGACCATTTGAGTAGAAGAAATATTAATTTAGTTAATTATTTTAATTGCAAACAAAGATTTCGCACGGTTTTCACTACTACCAGCATTTCAAAGCCACTGAATACCCAAAATATTCAATCAATGCTAGATCGATATCACGGAGTCTCATAATCAACGATTTTCTGCATAATTTATAATAGTGAAGGCGGATAACAAGGGTTATAATTTACAATATACATATTCCTTTACAGTTAAGTGGCTTAAATCGAAAATTTTGTATTTATTTGACCCGTTGTACACCCGCATTGTGCCTACTATAATGGGCATATCATGTCGTCGGACGTCTGTGTGCGTGGGTTTGTCGCAGCATGCGGAGAGGATCAATACGAATTAGAAATGTCACACGAGCTGGTTAACCACTTTTCATGAGAATTGAGCTTTATTATGTGTATATGCAATGGCTTTTTTAAAAAAATTATGTTAATAAGCAGTTTTAATATAGGTTTTTAGACGAGTGATATTTTAACGTATTTAATGAACGGTAATTAGATACGAACTTTTTAATTTTGTTGAATGGGTTTACACACAAATTTCAGAATACTTAAAACCTACAATGCGCTTTTTCAACAATACTTAAAACTCGCAATACAGAAAAATTAAAATTTGCAAAACTCACAATATGTAAAACTCATAATTCGTTATTATAAAATACAAAATAATTTAAATGGACCTGAAAAATTTAAGATACAATTCAAAAACTGGTTTCAGACAACAGACAACAAGAATAAAAAAAGTGTTTTTGTGATTTTTGACCTTTAAAGAGTTGTGTGCTGCATAATTTTCAAGTCGCAAATTACCCAGATTTTATGTTTTAGCGGGTCAATAAACACCCTTTTTAACTTGTCATAAATCATTATTGTTGCTGTTTTTAACTTTTATGTGAAATTATGGTTTTTAAAAGTAGTTTAAAGCCAATATTATCTTTTAATAATTTATTTTTCAATGATTTTTCTATGCTATTTAAAAGGATGGTCAAAAAACACTATTTTAGTTTCTAACTAGACAAAAGACAAACATATTTTTTTAGGTTCGTCAAAACCGCACTGTTTTTAATTATTAAAAATATAAGCGGGTCATAAACACTGTTTGAGAATATTCAAAAAATATTATTATGGCGGATCAAAAATACCGTTGTTAACTAGTCAAACAAAATTATTTTGGCGGGACACAAACACAGATTTTATCTATCCAATTATATATTTTGGCGGATTATATGTTATCCGGTTTTTATCTTTTTAATAACATTGTTTTGTCGGGTCAATAAACAAAAAAAATACCGCTTTTAACGAGTCAAACAAATATTTGGTGGATCCTAAAACAATGTCAAAAAATATTATTTAGGATTGTCGAAACGAATGTTTTAACTATTCAAATTTAACTAGTCAAAGAAAGTAATATTGCGAGTCAGTTTTTACATAAGAAATGAAATATTTGCACGAATCATAAAACACAGTTTCCAACTAGTTAAAAATATTGTTTTGTCGGGTCAATAATCACCGTTTTTACGAGTCAACGAAATATAAACACAGTTTTTAACTAGTCAAAAAACCATCATTTTGGCGGATCATAAAACACAGTTTTTTAACTTGTTAAAAAAATCCAATTTTTATTAAGTCACAATTCAAAAATCGTACAATTTTTTTTACATTTTTGGTTTTTATCTTGTCGGAATGTTTTTAAAGTAAAATTAACTTAAATTAACTAACTAAAAAATTTTGTTTTGAGCATTTGACAAAAATTTTTAATTTAATTTGAGCGTTAGTCAAAAAAATTAATGCAATCAAACCAATTCCAAAAGTCATTCTTAACTAATTTCAACGTTTTTCTTACAGTTAAAAAATCCTTTGGTCCAAAAATCTCTTAGCTATTCAAAATAATCTATTTCTAGTCTCTATTTTAGTCAAAATACACTTGTTTTAGCTACTTAAAAACCGTTTTTAAGAAAGTAAAAAATCCATTTTTTTTATTTTCTTTTTTAAACAGACAAAAATTACACAATTACAAAGATGATTTAAAAAAAAATGAATTTTCAGCTTATATCTAGACTAATGTTTTAGCTAGCTATTTTGTTTACCTTCATCATTTTTTTAGCTAGATTTTTTTTTTTAATTAATTTTTGCAGATTGTACTTTTTTTGATTTTAGCTGGTCGAAAATCACCGTTTCCTAGCTAGTGGTTTCTTATAGTTAGTTAAAAAAACATTTTAGTAAAAAAATTCATAGATGGTGGAAAATATCCCAATTTCTTCACTAGTCAACAATTCACCTGTTAGTTTTATATGCGGTCGATAAATCTCAATGTTTAGCAATTCAAAAATCACCATTTCCTAGCTAGTTAAACATCGTTTTTATTTATTTATTTATTATTTTAAAAGTCAAAATTACACGTTTTTATCAAGTCATAAATTAATTTACTAAATTTTTGAGGCATAAATTATTTGTATCCTTTGAAATACTTTTAGTAGAGAATATTATGCAGTCAAAAAGTGCAATTTGTTTGTTTATACATTAATAAAAGCAATTGTCGCAAAAGAACATTTTCTCGCAAATAATTCTTATATGAGGCGCAATTTCAAAAATGACGAAAATTTACATTTTGTGCGACACATGTCATTTGCGTCAAAGACCTAACCCACACCCACATGTTACTAACATTTACCGCAAGTTCCTTAAAACCATTTTCTATCTTCAAAATAAGGAAATTAACTTAATACAAATAAGTGTCGCAAATAAATTCTTAATCAGGCTTATTTAATGTTGGTTATGCATTTGAGTCCGCGAAAGCATATAAAAGTAGTGCAGCAATACATTTATTGTACTTGATGATTTCCGCTAGGGACTGTATTGTTTTAAGTACATGTTCATAAAATATAAATATCCTGTGCTGCCATTGCTCTAATAATGTTATTTTTCCGCAAATGTCTTTGACGTGTCTGTATGAATTTCTAAAGAACATACCTCTTCGTATATCTAACAATATTTTTGTTTTTAAAAGGCCTGTCTATATTTATATCTAAACTATTAGTACGAATTATCATGTTACCTAATTAAAAAAAGTCTGAATGAAGTTAGAAGCATCTCCGAATGAATTTTTGTCATTTTATCTTGGTCATGCGCTTATATTAAACAAAAAAATCACAATTTTAGAGTATATACCTTCACGTATACAGTTAGTTTGTCAATTCAATTATCGTCTTGGATTCAATATGCAATACTGGCTATTCTCATGCGCTTCTCATCACATCTAGTGTCAGACAACAAGACGCAACAACAACATAGCAACCGACGCCGTTTGGCCAAGAAATTTGCATGGTCATTGCTCCCGCAATAAAAACCATCGTGTACACATACATACATCAATGCATATGGTAATGTTGTGACATGCGACTCTTAGACCCCTATAATATATACATACTTGTTATATAGAATAAATATATTTGCACAGGCAACGCACCTCGGCATGAATACACACATTCGCGGACTTTTCTTTGCGCCCAGTCATGTTCTTGATTGTTCGGAACACATATATGCACACACAAAAGCATCCATGAAACAAACAAACAAAACGGTTTACAAATAAGACGAAGAAGACGATCAAAAAAATAAAAATAAAAGAAGAAAATCTTCGCGAGTTGTGACGCGCGGTTTACTGGACCGTATACAAAACGCAGTGTATATAATATAAATTGTGGTCTTTATATTTGTATATATACATAGATTGTACTCGTGTATATAGATTATGAATGTTTGTACATACAAAGGTTTGCCCCGTTCGCCATTGGCTACGGCTCATCGAGCTTATAGCACACAGCATAAATCAATTGCTTCGTGTTCAGCATTTTATAGCGCCAGAGATATTTACTCATATATATATATATATATATATTCCCCCTCTCGATCGAACGGTTACAATATTATAAAGACGTGCCCGAACAATGCACAATATATTCACGCTTGGTTGAGCGCGTGCGCGCATTTTCATATCTTTCACTCTTTACATAATATCTACACTCACTCTCATTGCCTTTATCTGTATATATATATATGTATGAAAATCATTTATTCGAATAAAAAAAGTAAGCCCCCTGATTGCGAGCGCGAGAGCTCTTATACAAAAGGCATACAATGCGCGCACGCAGACCACGCCTCGCGAACGCGCACAGTACATTCATTATACGCTTTATCTCTGGCTACGAAATAATAACGAGTGTAATGAATAATAAAATAATTATTATTTTGCATATATAGTATATTTAAATATATGTATGTTTCATTACTAAACGTAATTTGCTACCGTATATGCCCATACCCACAAGAGTGTATATTTTTTATTAGCGCCTGTGCCGGCCATCGACATGTGCAAATGAGTAGTTTGTGTGTGTGTACGATGGTGCATGTACACGTATTGCTTTTGCTCAACAAATCAAGATTGCAAAGGTTCGATTTGAGGCACTGTGTTTATGTGTATAAATTATCAGGGTAGCCTTAGAGGTTATGTTTAAATACATGATTTAGAAATTTAGCGTATTCCTAAAAAAAAAAGTTTATACAAAAACGTACTAGCATGTAGCATGAAGGAAAGAATTTATTGTATTTGATGGTTTCCGACAGGAACTGTACAGTATTAAATACGGTACTGATGATCTCCGTTACGAACTGTACGATTTTTTTGCTTTATTCTACGAACCAGAAAGTAGGAACTGTACTCACCACTCTATCATGGAGAGTACGATTCTTCACTATGTATTGTATTTGATGGCTTCCATCAGGAACTGTGCGTTACTAAGCACGGGTATTGATGATTTCCGTATCTTAGAATTTCATTATTTTGGAATTACTTGTGAGATCAGCACTGTTCCTTTAAACCAACTTAATTATGGTACGGCAACATTTATACCAGACATAAGTCTGTATTGTTATGAAAATAATTATAAGAAATCGACAGATTTCGTTTCCTTTTGTGATAATCGACAGACGTTTTTGTTTTTTGTTAGTTTCCAACATAATAATTAAATGTTTTCACACCGAAGTTTGTTGATTGTTAAAAGATATTATGCTGAAAATACTATACGAACAAAAAAGAGGTTTATTATCAAAAAAAGAAGATGAAGAAGATGCATTATATAGCCCAGAAAGAACTCATTGAATTGTAGAATGATAAAAACTGTTTTGTTTGAGGAGTTTCGTTGTAAACAAGCAATTATTTTAATTTTTGATGAACAAGTTTTCTGCATTTAAAAAAGTCTCGCAATCGATTCTAAGAAAGTAATGATGTGCAAAGTATTTTTTTAAATGTAATGTATATATAAAAAATCATTTCTTCAAAAATATTATAAAAAACACATTTAAACACGTATATTAAAATACTTAAAGAACTAGAGTAATATATTTATTGTATGTAATGGTTTCCGTTAGGGACTGTACAGAAATAAGAATTTACTCTGCTGGTATATCAAGTCTCAACATATGATGTTTATTTACTAGAAATCCTTGCGGGACATAGGGAGAATATATAGCTTAGATAGGGATCCGTAAGGAGTTAGTGAGGGAGTCAATAAGCAATGGAATCAAACTTATTCATTATATAACACGAATTCTAACATTAATTAAGCTTTTTTCTAATTTCAGTAAATGATAAATGCAGTGATCACTTGTACTTGTAAAACGCTAATCACGATCATATCATTAAAAACTAAACTACTATTGTTTTAATAAAAATATATTGGAAAATAATCTGATTGTGATCATATTTCACTGTAAATATTTGTATACTCATATAGCGTACATTGATCATGATTTGACTGCATGCTATTCCGTAATAAGTATAAAAATGTTAAAAGTCCAAACAATTATTTTATTATGCTTTTGTATACAAATTCCCAAAATCATAAAGCCATAATATTAATTTCTCTGCAAGCACAAAAAAACTCAAAAAAAATCCTACAATCCATCTCAAGGACATAAATATACAATAAACATATTCATATAAATGTATTAGTAAGACGCAAACGCACAACATATGCGCGCGCATTTCAAAACGAAAGGAAGCAAATCCCGAAATGCAATTAGACGGACAACCAGAGGCTCTCTCGTACATAAATTAAATATAGCAGGCCAATAAATGAATATATATAGTTATATGCGCTCAAGAGGGTCTCTATATACCGGATTTATTTAAAGGACATGTTTTTTCGGGGTGCGTTGTAAATGAGCGTAGACGCAGCCTGTTTTATGGCACCTAATACTTATGCTTAATATGTATTAAAATGAAAATTGGCCTGAGCAATCGGTATCTGTGAGAGTGTGTTTTTGTTTTCCAAGAAATCGGTTATATTATTTTAATATAACATAAATACATATATAATAATATGCATATATATTATATATACACACGCACAGGGGTCGATATAAGCAAAGCGGTTGGCCTGCAAGCGCTTTCGATTTAAGGTCGCTAGATGCATCTATATATATTTTCAAAATTATTTACAGTGTGTCGTATAAAATTGGAAATTTTTGGCTTTTATGAGTCCGTTTCGGTTTTCGATATCCCAAGCGCAACAAAAAAAGTAATTAAATTACGAGTTATATAAATAAATTGAAGAAAATGTTTTATGGTAATTTGATATTATGTAATATTGATATGTAGAGGAAAAATTAATGTGTGCACGTTCGTTTTCAAGTGTTATCATATTTAGGTCAGAGTTGTTTTTTAAGAAGTAAGAACAACTAGATTAATAATCTATTGGAATTCTAGTTTTTTTTTTTTTATTGAAGAATGATGGAAAATTGAAGTAGCTAATTTATATTATCTGAAACATGTATTGAATGATCTTTCGCTACGTGTTTCGAGCGAGATTCCTATTGTACCAACATTATGTATTAGTTCGCAGTGTTGATTATGTTTAATACAGTAACAACTATGTTTCTGATATTTTTAGAGTATACCGTTGTAATTTAGTTTTGGTGTCAAAATACAGATGGCGCTGATTTAAAAAATAATTTTCATTTTCTAGTCAATTCGTTACGTTAACTTACGTTAATGATGGATTTGACTCCAGAATTCAACTACAATCTCCAGCGATCTAGTACCAAAGATCCTACAAAAGTTTTTAGTTTCTCGGTTTTGTCCTCTCTAAAAAAACAGGTTTTATGTGCCTCACTATTGAATCCCGAAGAAGTACTTTTCGAAGATAGAGGTCAAAATTGACAAAGTACGTGCGAAATACATGCATTTATTGTCAATTTTGACATAAATGAGTTGCCATCTACTATGACGTGATAAAAAGTCTTATTTTAACAGTCATGTTAAAATTGCACTTGCATGTGCAAAATACAGACATTATTGAGCAATTTTGAGATATATGTATTGCCATTTGATAAGACGTCTTCTGTAACAGTCCTGTCGAAATTGCCCCTGTACGTGCAAAATACAGACATTTATGAGCAATTTTCACAAACATCTTTCGGGACTGTGTTTCTACTAACTCCCAACCGCACCCTCATACGAATTCAATATGTATTATAATATTTTGTTGTTGTAAACCAAGGTATTTATTAGGCTATACAGTATTATATATTATCATAGAGTAATGACCTCAATCTTACGGTGGTCGTTACGGCAGAAAGGTTGTCACCGCACCAGAAAAGAGCCATTGTATTCAATCAACTGCGGTGATATACTGAATTCCGCTCGCATTGAATAGCAGCTCTTTTTTATTCTTTCTCTGTATAATATGATTGATGCGAGAATGGCATCTTAAAATCCATTAAAATACTGTTTGTGGGCCTATTATGCTTATATGGACATGTGTACTTGTCTCTCATACACTTTAGAGAATATAAAAAAATACCAAGACATTTAACACCATCCAGAATATCATTATTTGTACACACACACACACACAATTACTCACAAGTTAAATACATACATTTATGTGTATGGATAAATGAGTGTGTGTGTGTGTGTTAAGTACATTATTTATTCCGGTAATTGTAAAATTCAAATTAATATCTTTGTAAAGACAAATATTTGACTGTGTTTGCGGTGCGGCACGTCGGACACGAGTCTTTTGGTCTTCCCCTTCTTTGCGCCTCCGAAAATATGCAGAACAAAAAAGTTGATATATCTCAATGAATTGAATTTCCAACGTGAGAAATTCGTCAACAAAGATATGTTACAACATATTATTTGGTTAATAGTTTTATAGTGTTTTTTTCTTCTTCTTTTTATTATTTCATATGTCTGTTGTTGTTGGAATTGAACATACAATTTATTGGGCTTAAGGCTATGAGCGTGACAAATACGCTTCGTCTTTTGTGCGAGAGATTGAAAAATTCCTCAACAAAAAAAGTGACGACTGAGCATAGGAAACCAACGAAGATTGATTGCAATAAGCGATGTGTCGTCTCAATTCCGTTTTACTAACAAAACAAAATAGATAAGTTTTTAAACTTTTCAACTGGCGCCTCTACACCTAATTTATTATGCAATTATGCGTCGTCTTCCATACAAAACTCACAATATCACACACGAAAACAAACCTAATAATTTGTTGAGCTAATATTCATAAACGATTTCATGATAATTTTCCAACACGCGTGCATCCTTTCTAGATATAAAATCACGGCTTACCACTTCTTTTGTGTACTCTCAGGCATTTATATATATTCTATAAATATATATAAATGAAATATCGCGCTCGCATCTCCATCTTGACTAAATGTTGATTTATTCAATTTCATTATTGACACAAGAACACAATATTTTTTAATATGTATTTTTTTATACATACATACATCATATTATATAAATATAAATGTATACAGCGGCAGGGTGGTCTTTTATGTCTCATTTTCATTGTTGTGATTTGTATTTCGAAAATATTATGAGCAATGTGTGATGTCCATTCTTATAATATGTAGAGAGTGAGTGAGAGATTTCGTGTGTGCGGATGCGCAATATCTCAAGGGTTGAGGGTTGAGCTAATATTTATTTATTTATTCATGAACCCGTTTTTCGAGGACGGTTTGCTGTTGCGCTTTTGCATATTAAGTATTATGTGTAGAGGGATAATCGAACTATATGACGCGCGAGGATGTTTGTTTTTTTTTTTTTTTTGAGAAGGCATTCAATTTGGATGTTTGAGTGGTTATCGGGGCATTAGATCGGAGTTTCAATCTGGATTTAAAATTGAATATTTTAATATAAAAGTGATTCAACTGGATTTGATTTGTCACATAAATAAGATGTTTTTTATACTAGCAAAATCAAATTAAATTTTGTAATATAATTGTTTATGTTGGAGATCTTACATTAATAGAAAATGAATTGAAAAATCCATTCAAATGAGTTTTGTGTGTTTAAGATATACATATTTTTCTGATATTTTTAGAAATTACCGTTGTAATTTTGTATGTGTGTTCATATAAAGATGGTGCTGATTCAAACATTAACTGGTAAAATGAAAAATTTTTTTTTTGGAAAATATGCGTGTTAAATAGCTAGAACGATAAAACATCGATATTATGTGTAGAAGTTATTGCATATTTTTAAAAGTAAGTTGTCTTCCTTAAGGTATCTTCAAAAAGCACAATTTACGTTATCCTAATTTATCGCCTATATTTTTTTTGTAGAGGTTAGACATGTTTTCGATAGATTTCTGAGGAGTATTGTTTTGTGTTTTAGGAGGTTTTTAGAGGGTTTGGTGTTTTATTAGAGTTTTGTTGAGACTGTTCTGAAGGAGCTTCAAGTTTGAGTTTTTTTATGTCGTAGGGTTTTAAGTTGTAGTTATCCATGTTTTAAGTTGTATCTATTAAGTTATTTGTTTTAATTTGTCTGTTTAAGCTGTTTAGCGATGTTGGCACCCTGGAAGTTGGTTCCATTGTCGCTATAAATTGGTCTATGTCTGCATATTACGCGCGAGCTAGTATCGAGACTGTGGGCTATTTTTCAGTTGATTTGATCTAATTGTGAGGCATGTAACATCTTAAATCAGACTGTCCATCTATTTTTCAAAAGTCTTCCAACTGTTATGTGCATGGGAATCAACTCCAAAGTAATTTAATCGATGCGCATCTGTCGATATGGTGTTTCTTGGCTGAAGTGGAGGAACTTTCAAAGGCAATTGTAGACGATCTTGGATATTTGATGTTTTCTTGGTTATAATATCGATCTTTTTTGGGACTTATCACTGCATCTTAGTGATTTTAGATTTAAGGTTATCATAAGATCTTCCAGATCGCAGAGGTCGTCTTCAGTTTGTTTAATAAGTATAATTTAGGTTGGGTAAGAGGAATGCATCTCTTCGACTGGACCTTTGTAGGTGTTTTTTGGTCGGCTTCTCGGACATACATTTCTGGCAACATTTCTTTGACAAAATCTAGCCACAAAATCTAGCGCAGTCAACTGATCAGGTCCATTTAATATAGTCATCATAAAGAGAACCATATTGGTATCTTTTCACATCGAATGAATCTCCTTTTAAAATGACTTCCAGTGTGAACATTTTTTAAACCACAATTTAAATAAATGTTTTCTTTTTTTTTAAAAATATTTACATTTATGGCTGTATCAAATAAGACATGCGCTCCACTCAGTGCTCATAATATTTATGCATGCAAAGGGCCACAGAAGCACAGAACTCTTGAACAGCATAAAAAATACATAAAATGAAGAATAAATACGTATGTGCACATGGCAGACCACCACCACCTTACATATATACAGAGCAGTTATTCTGCCAAGTTGTTACACATCAGAAATGGTTGTTTAATTAATTTCGAAAGACGCGCGCATGCAATTAAAATGAACGATGCGCGCGAATAACATTGAAATTGGTGAGTCTCAGGCAAGCTCAATTAAATAATTAAATTAATATATTTTAATTTATTGGAGCGGCGCATATATATACATAATACGTTTTTTCGTACAATTTTTAAGTGTAGTTTTCATTTGTTTCGCCATTAAAATGCAAGATACGGTAAAAGATGAGTATTGTTTTTATGATAGTATTCATGAGTACATTTAAATAGACTAATTGGTCTCTCGAACAATAAGAATAAATATATTCAAAATCACTTTGCTGTGTATTTTAAGGAGTAAAAGAAAGGGTTTTCCTCAGGACGGTGAAGGCCAATATCCGAGGCTTTGGGGCTTTAAGACTGAGGGAAAAATGCCAAGAATATAGACTGAGATGTAAACGCAATGACTGCAACAAATGTACAATATCTGAAACCGTACTATACTTAATATTCGCTTATTTGGTTTACGTGCTAAAAACATTTAGATTGCATTATTAGGCGAGGGAAATTTTCAATTGCAAGGTATCGTATTCCTTATGTTTTTTTTACTAGGTCAGTTTGTGTTATTAGAGTATGCGTTATAGGAACCTCCTAATAAGCTCCTTCTTTGGCTTTCTCTTAAGAGCAGCGGCTCGGGTTTTAGGTATGTGTCCCATAGAGTCGACAATAGAGAGGGTATAGCCCGGTTTACTTACTCTAAATAATTTTTTAATTTGATTTTGCATTTTAACCGAAATCTCGTATTTTGCTGCCCTAACTCTCATTTGGGGGTGCTAAATTTTCTCACTTTAACCTCCCTCATCACTTAAGAATAAATCAGAAACTGCTTTATATTTTAAAACTCTAAATTCGCCGTTATAGTACTAAAAAAATCAAATTTGATGAAACCAATTTCCTTTATTACGAATAATCAAATTTCTGTTAACATCATTGACCATCAATTGGTGACAGCGGCTTCTCGTCCATCGCTTAATACTGCACCTTTTCGAAAACCTTTGATGCACCAACATTTAAATTAAAAGATATTTACCCAACAATAAACGAGCTCGATCTCACACACGCTTATAAACTCGTCTCGACATATTTACATTACATTCAAAATTCCAAATTATTCAATATTTCATTCGGTTTTTTTTCTGTGTGTAATAAAGTAATTATGCTTGACCTTAATAATACTACTAAAAAAATATAAAATAATACGTAAATACAATTACATACGCACCATCGAAAAAAGCACGCAATTCAATTTATAATATAGAATATTTGAAATTTCGAATTTATTATAATTTTTTGTTTTACCAAATTATTCGTTCGTATAAACAACGTGTTTATCCAAAGCTATACGATGAGATATATGTATATAAACTAAATTAATAAAAAAGGCCAGGAAAAATAATACATACCGTGCCAGTGAAGTGCTAATTAAATCTACTCGCAGTCTTTACATGTAAACACAGCCACTCATATACGTATGTGTGTATGGATATATGCAAATGTGAGAATATGTGTTTATTTAAACAAAATTTATTATGTATTTTTTTTTATGAAATTAAACCACGCGTCACACGCTTTCGGTTGATCGAAAATATATATAAATACACACACCTCGTGAGTCACGCAATTCAATATATAAATATTTTAATTTCATACCTTGGCACTGCGAGAAACGCACAGAGCAATTAATTTTCATAAATCATATCGTATTCGATTGATTGCATAAAACATTGTCACAGCGTGCTGAACAAGACGATTTTATGGAGTGCGATTTGTATAATATGCAACGCAAACGCTTGGCGCACCCACGCACCGCAGCCGGCCACGCGCATCGCAATTATAGTTATTAATAATCGCTCGCTCTCGAGATATCATCTTTTGCAAAAATATATATTACATATTATTATTATTATTATTATAGAGACATTCCGAATGAAAACGTGTTTGACCATTTTTTTTTGTTTTTCGTTTTGCAGTCGCACGGAGACGATCACTCGGATCGAGAAGATGATTTGCGCGATTGTGACTCTAGCGACGAAGGTGTGAACTTGAACTCGACAAACATTAACGGTGTACACGCCATGGACTATGCTCGCAGTCCGGCACTGATAAACGAATCGAATTTGAGGTAAGTTGGTGGTTTGTCAAAGAAGGATTGTCACGGTATAAGGCATAAATTTGCGTTTTACAGCCATCAATCACAGTACGCCAGCAATCATCCACTAGCCATGTTCGGAAATTTCATGAATGCTCAGAATATGCCCACAATTCCAAATCTACCGCATGGTGATGTACTGGAGAAACTGAAAATGCAAGTCAAGGGCATGAAAATGGGAATACCACTGGTAATTTATTGAGGATCTGTCCTGTTGGAGTCATTAACAAGAATTTTTCGTTTTGTGTTTCTTTTTACTTTGTATAGGATGAAGACTACCCACTGCATCCGTTTGGCAGTGCAATGCATGCTGCCCAGGCTGCCGGTTTTCCGGGGGCTCCGGCCTCAATGCACAATGCACAGCCACAGAATTTATCGGCATCACAGAGCATTGCTCAGCCACCAAATGGATTCTCGTTCACACCACCCAATGCGCCACATGCCAAAGAGGGTAAGTATTTTTTAATTTGATTTTGCATTTTAACCGAAATCTCGTATTTTGCTGCCCTAACTCTCATTTGGGGGTGCTAAATT
>JANSTU010009418.1:0-16023 GCA_027564075.1 Bolitophila hybrida
TTCGCAACGAGAACTGAAGGCCATCCCGGAATATAGCTTTAAAAAGTGTTTCGATGATTGGATTGTTCGTTGGAAGATGTGTATAGCCTCAGAAGGGGCCTATTTTGAAGGGGATATAATAAATTTAGATGATTGATAAGTTCTTTGTGTTTTATTTCAAATTTCCGGGTATTTATTTGACAGAATGTAGAAGGCGAAGCTACTCTAACTGCATTACGCATATTAGACAATAATGAATGGATCAGTATTGGTACAATAACCGGTCATGCACTAATGCTTACAAAGTCGTCATTCATAGAAATAAAACTCTTTATGAAAACTGAAAACATAAAACCGCTATACTCCTTTGAAAAAACCTTCAAGGTTATCATACCCAAAAGGGAAGAATGGCAGAATGAGAGCCACAGGAAGTGGTCTACTGTCTTCACCGATGGCTCCAGAATGGACGGCCAATCAGGTGCTGGAATATTTTAAAGCAGATAAAATATAAAGCTCCATATACCACTTGGAAACTTTGCAACAGTATTTCAAGCAGATATATTATATATGCGATTCTTCTAGGTGCACAAATCATTTCTTGAATGACAAATAACAAACAAAACTGTCAGTCCACACTTGATCTTCTAGCCCTACATGGGCTGGATTGTGTGGCCGCTCGATTATTGTGTTTGTGATTTCTTTAACTTGTGTTTGTATGGAAACCTCTTCAGAAAAGTTTAGTTCAGCCAGATTTTGAAAATGAGTCCAGTCGGCTTGATTTAAATTCCAATTTTGTATATTTTGTTCAGATAAGTTACGGTGAAGTGGTGCGACGACGTTTGATCACTACTGCAGAGATCAAAGTGAACGTGCCATTTGTTACATCAATTGCAGTGTATGTCGGTGCTGAATTGAGCCGGTGATCATAATGTTCAGATCAAATTTTAATTTATGATATCCGCAACCATTGTACCCTTAGCATCTGTCCTTTGGCTACCCCATATTATATTGTGGGCATTTATATCACCCATAAGAATAAATGGTTTTGTCGTACTATCTTTGTATTTGTTTTGTAGGTTGTAGGTATATACAGCAAATTGTAAGGGCTAATGGAAAAAAAATGTACCAGACATAGCTTGGAGATCAGTGTGTTATTTCGTCGCAGGTACATTTTGAGTCAACGCCGATGCAGTCCCCTCCATGAGCGCTACGATCAGCTCTGATGCTGCATAATATATAGGTTTATAGGTTTTGATGAGATTCTGTAATTCAGCGATATGATGGTAGAATCCATTGCAGTTCCATTGGATAATATTGTCATTATATGCATTGAAATGTTTTGCTTGTATAGTGGATTTGAGATTACGTGTATTTTTGCTAATTATTTGTTCGGTAATTGATAGACAGATGTAAACATTGTCAACATCATCATACAGCATGATAGAGTCGATATGAGATGGTGTTTTTTTAATTTGGAAAGCAAAGTTGTTTTTGTATGGTATTGTAGTTGTTTCTGTGTTTGTGTTATTGTTGTTGCGTTCTTGGGCTTTTAATAGCGATTCTATTTTACTAGTTGTTGGATGTGATAAATTGGTTGATGTCTTCGGTATATTGGAAGGTATTTTTATTGATGTTGTGCTTTCAAATGTTCGGTTGGCTGTTGATGTCAAAGGTAGAGGTACTATCTCTTCTTGGGTACAGAAAGATAAATTTACGCCGAGTTTCAGTGAGACTGCTTAAATGTTTGTAAACATCAGCATGCGAGACAATTAGATACTTGCCGGATTGATTTCGATGTTTGCAGGATTCATTATTGTCAGTGCATCTTTTCGTTTTCATTTAGAGTTTTGCTGAAACTCTGGAAAGTCCATTGGAGAGTCCGTGAGATCGTTTAGGTTGCTGTTGTAGTGGTTTGTTGGGGTGGAGTACAGCCCCGTTAATTTGACATGTTTTCCACAAGCCCTTTATGGGCTGGTTTCAAGCACACTCACTTTTACAGACAAAATTGGTATAGTTATAAAATATATCACATATTCTAATAGCAGTTTTAAACCTGTATTCACTTTAGATTATCTTAGGAATACAGTAGTTTTGTTATTTGTGCTTCAACGTTTTGTTTGTTTGTCCCGTTCTATTATTCTTCGACGTAAAATTACCACCAAGTATACAGTTCAGATGCATCCTCTTTTGCTCTAAGTACAAGCGGCATAAACAAATTACGATCAAATTGAGAAAGAGCTGCTCAGTACATTACCGTAAAAAAAGATGTATAAAAGGATGGCAAAGAGATGCACATCGCTGACCTACTATCTCGATCACCAACAGACGATCAAAATCGTTAGAGAAGCTTTTAAAATATATTCACTCACAGCAGAACAGAAAGAGTGATTTGATGAATTAATTAAGGAATTAATTATTAATTTATCTTCGTAGTTACACAATTTATCAGAAATTAGCTGAATGACCAGATAAAAACAAACAACAAAAACCATAATATTCTCGATTGCTGGACATTTTGAGATGATCATACACAGTACGGATTAATAATAAAAGGAGACCAGACTGAAAACGTTATCTCAGAAAAGTTCGCCAACCCCACGTTTTCAAACGCACAAAGATCGTACCAATCGTACGTATATTTTGTACTAAATAACATACTAGATTTTTTTTAAAACTTATAAACGCATTATCAGTTGTGTAAAATTGATTTTAATATGCGAAATAACATTACACTTTGAAATGAAATGATGAAATACATAATTTAGTCATAACTTATCATATTAATATCACCTGCGTTTATAAGGTGATACTAGAGATGGCGCTAAGGCATCAATTCTTGGCTCAACTTCAGTATAACTTATATTTCAATTGGAGTGAAGTACACACTATATAAACTTAACATGAGTATACAAAAACATTATAAATTAGAAGAGAGCAGTAATAAACTGCAATATTCTATTGTTTTTCTAATGTAAATATGTATGCCAGCGGCAGACGGCTGACCACAGTACATACGATATTGAGATATAATATACCTATATTATATAAGTATATGTATATTGTATTCTTATATAGATATACTATACACTTGCGACTCGAATTCAAATATATAACAAAAGTTGTGTATGTGTGTTATTCTTGATGAGCGTATATGAATTTGCAGTGATGTTTAGTTATAATATGGTCATATTAAATCAAAATAGTTCAAGAAAGTCTTTTTAGTTCTGATTTATTGTCCAGAATATATATTCAAAGTATTCACAATGTTAAAAATTATTGAACAAAAAAATGTAAAATATATTACAAAAATAAAGTATAAGTATATATATTTATATTTATATTTATACGCGGTATCCAGACAGTTCAAAGAAAGAGAAATAATTGGAACACAAGTCAAAACAAATATTTATATTAATTCAATTTAAAATAAAAGACGGATGAGAGCACACAACTTCCTAGAGAAAATGGAAAAAGTTTTAGATTAGTGTAACTTTCCGAATTTCAATGTTTTTCTGTATGCTCTTTATTCCATGCCTTTCGCACAAATTGTAATTTTGAAAAAAATAGATCAAAAATGGTTGTCGGTCACTGGGTTCTATAGTTGACATCACTTTATCCGCCATTCACAGTTGTTTTAAAAAGGTGTGTCGGTATATAATATACATTATTTTTAGAATTGTGTTTCTATGCAAAATGTTTTTCTATGAAATGTTGTTAGGATTTTTTCTATTAGTTGTTTAGTTCTATGAATTGAATTTAATCCCGGTACGCACATCCTTTTGACATGCTATTAGGTCGTGTATGGTACAGTATAAGAGCATTATGCAACATCGTCATAATTTCGCTTTATGTTGAGAATGTCCCTTTTATCTTCATAATATTCCAAACAAAATACCTTTCCTCGAAAAATGCTGTATAATATCCACAAGGAGGATTGAACCCGCGGCCTTCTAATCAAAAGATATGCGCAATACTATAATAAATATTATATATTCATACATATATATTATATTATACAAATACTCATAATATTATTGTATATACATATATCATAAACCTACGATCATGAATCCAATACAGTTTCTGACAAACAAAACGCGCAGACACGCGGAACACAAACGAAAATTGTGCTGAACGTCGCGAGAAAGCAACTGCGTTCGTTTTTGTTTACAATAATTATTATAAAATGTGCATCGACGTCTGGAATTGTCGCAAGCTTCCTGTACAGCAGCATGTACATTGTACATAAATCGTGTTCATTTCATATGATATACACATAAACATAATATTATGCACCTATAATATATATATATAGGTATATATTATGAATATAAGATCATTGCAAAGCATTACACCCATTTGTATAATGCTAAGAACATACCTATATGTGTATAATATATATACAAACAACATAATACTATTTACATCTGTTTTATTTATATGTATAATTTTATTTTATTTGTTAAATACTGAATATGCACCGTAGACTGTATTCACATAAATTTGTGTATATATTATATAGTAAAATATTATCATAATTGTTGTGTCTGCGCATTTCGTTGGAGCGTGTGATATCCGAATTACCTGCGATTACATACTGCAAGATCTCGGATTTCGGAGTTTTTGTTCTTCAATATATAGGTTTACTTCTTAGCGTGCTTTTGCAAATAAAAAAGTGCAGTTATAATATAGTAGGTATAAGTTTTTTTTGCGTTGCGCAGGTTACCAGGGACACGTTGTATTAAAAAGATATTTCTATTATTATAAATTGGAAACAAAAACCACCAATACTGACAAAAATACATTTAACTTTAGCAAAGTGTTTTTTATAAAATTTTATTTTTGCATTGAAAATATGTTATCTTATAAAAATTCTATAAATTTAGTGCAAAGGCTGAGCGGGCATTGTTGATTCGGACACAAAAATCAAAGTCTGTGCCTCCATCAACATAACAAGCTTCGGAGGTTGCAGAATTTATCAACAATCTCAACAGGTTCACCGTTGAGTTGGATAGACTGCACCCATCGTCTTATTTGCGTTGATAGGAAGGCTGACTGGGCTTGCAGGAATCGCTAGATTCTGCAGCATTGAGTCGACATATTCGTGAAGATGAGCCAAAAAGCAAGAATATTCAGTGTATTCCAGTTCCTGAAGGTGTTCGTACAGTCCCCATTGAATGCCGAGACCATTAGTGCTCAACGTCATCTAATACTGCGATAAATATCAGTGGCGAGAGAAGATATCCCTGTCGCAATCCACTATTCACGAAGATGCTGCCTAAGAGCTGGCCATTATGTAAGACGCGACTAGAATATCCGGCGTACGTCTTTTCATGATGTTTGCCCAAGTCACCTTTCATGGGTTCGATTAATATTATATAATATTATATGTTAGATCTATAGACTCGTTCCCCATGCGTGTACTAGCATGGGGAATAGGATCTCCGTTTAAAGTGGGACCCGTTGACGAGTTCTATTAGTATATTGTCTTTTCCGGCTGCTTTACCGCAGACTAGGCTGGCTACAGCATTAGATATTTCAGTTCGACTGGGGGCCTTGTGGATATAGTTAATTGTGCACAGCTGAGTGGAGGAGCTGGTGCGTGGGTGTCATGTACATGCACATGCACTTGACAATGGGTTATACCGAAGATATCCTTAACAGGATGCCTCGTGTTTGATGTGCAGTTTGTGAGTACTTTTGTTATCCGGTTGAGCTCCCCATGTCGCCACAGGGCTATTCTGAAACTTTGGAACAATTGTCATCAAGAAATATTTATCAGTTAAACTCGGAAAGTGAGAAATAGTATTCACTAACACTTCTCACCGGTGATTGACATATAAAGTCACAAAGTGACAAATTCTATTTTCTAAAACATATTATAGATTCTGATTTTTGTTTATTTAGTATATACTTTAATGGTTTTTTGCTTAAATGAAAGAGAGCTATACTCAGAAGGATTGGTAAACAAATTGTATAATTATAGAACATATTTTCTTCTTGTTGGATTATATATAAATCCTCGCAAACGCAAAAATTCGGTTTCATTCAATATATTTGAGTCTATAGTACATTTTTAAAAAAGTTACCTGCTTATAAAATTAATTATCTTATTATATTATTAGAAGCAAAATAATTTGAATCAAAGGGAATTATACAAAACACGTATTTGTTTTTAATTATAGTGTGAAGCAATGTATTTGTCGCAAGCGTTCTCGATGAGATGTACCGAATGAATTAAAAAAATCAGTGAGTGACAACTGCATACTCGTATGTTCTTGGTCTTGACAATTGCCATTTTCTCACTTTGTGCTGAAAAGAACTGTTGATTTAATTTAAACTTTAATTGAAGAAATATGAATTTAATTATTTACCCATCTCTCTGTATAAACCGCACAATTATTTTTTTTATTATGTATTATAATTGTTTTATATGGATTTGTTTCTTTTTGTTGTTAACGCACTATACTGTATTACGCATTTTTTCTCTAAAAAATATTTACCCAAACGATCCCACAATGAAGTAAATGCAAAAGGAATCAATGAACATTTTATATTAAATATATATATTTAAAACAAATCTGAAATAGTTTATTATTGGAATAACGAGACAATGATGCTATCAAATTACATATTAATAGAACAATTTTGAACAATTGATGATTCTTTTTTCAGAATATTATTAGAGTTATTAGAGTCGTGTCAGGGCAAATTAAGACTCCTTTATCATCGGGGATGTTTTTTAAGTGTTAGCGGAGTGCAAATTGTAACGTATGAATCTTATATTTTATAAAACACGTAAAATCATTCACACAGAGTTTAAGCGTAAAACTTCATAGTTTAAACTCGGATTAATTTTTACTTAAAAGCACTTAACTTCGAATTATCATTATTATTGTATTTTAAATTAATCATATATTACATGATTTCTGCGAATCATAGTTAAATATTCATAAGTTACATCCTGAACCGGTGTTAATGCACAGAAGCTCCAAAAAGGGTAGTTTAGCATAAAATATCACGTCAGCATAACCTGTCAAGCTGTGTGGACCCGTAATGGTCAATGAATCAAATTAGAGATAAGGCAAATTTTTTATTCAGCAAAAAAAAAACGTTGAAAGACCAAAACTAGGAATTTACATGTTTAGTTTTGTGCTTTTAACGTGAATTTAATTAACATTTGTATATACAAGAAAAATTAATAATATCGCTTCACATAAAAAGCAGAAATGTATTAAATTAGTTAGAGGTAACAAATAAAAAGTTTAAATTACATTTTATAAGGGCGATAATTTGAAATTTGTATATGTTTGTAATTTTGTCCATTTTAATTGTTTTGATTTGTATCTTAGAAATTCAATTTGGATTTGCGTGCTTTTTGTTCTTCGGTTATATAATAGTTTCAGTTTTAGTTTTAAAAAAATATTATTAGAAAGATGAACTTTTTTTTCTAGCCAGAAAAATGCCGTAAGATCTTTGCAAAATGTCGTAAAATTTGGTTAAACTTTATATAAAAAACTTAATATTCCTCAAAAAAAAAATCTCAAGAAATTGTCTACAAATTTTGCCGTTTAATGGCAAATATTTAATTAATTGATTATTGATGATTTTAAGATAACACATGAGACAACTAAAATATGGCAAATTTGGATTTTACGAATTTTACGGATTTGGATTCATGTATGACAGACGTATAAGATGTACACATATAAATAGTTATATTAATCATATATTACATATCTTCTTCGGTTTCAAATTTAGTCGCTATGGCCATATAACTCGAAAAACAAATATACAAAACACTTATTAAACTTATTAAATTATATGTAATAATGTGAATTTAATATTTTCAAATATCTATTTTCATATAAAATATCCGAACAAAGTCTGTATGCGTAAAATGTAAAGTAGAATTTTAAATGGTAAACGTGATGAACATTTGCATCAAGTTTACAATTTAAAGTTTCAAAATGTTTTACGCAGGCAGACTTTGTTTGGAATTCACCCGTAATTTTCTATAAAAAAACTAAACTATTTTACCGCATGTATAAATATTTTACCTAAATAAAAAAAATATATATCAATAAAAAAGAGTTGTAATTTAAATGTGAACCAACATATTTAAACATTAAAACAATATGAAAGTGTTTTGTGACAAAAAGCCGGATCTGTTAAATGAAAGTATTTTGTAAAGTACTTTTTAAGATATATGCATTTTTCATATATAGGAAGATGTTTTAAAATAGAAAACAATTTTTTTTTTTGAAATAACCATCTAATATCAAGAAACGTTATTGCACTTATATCCATTCTGTAATTTAAAAAAAGGCTTGAAGGAAGCCATTAAAATAAACATTTAATAAATCACTCTCTGATAAGAAAAATATGATTCAAAACATAATACTTGGTTTACCTTTTAAAAGTAATTTTATCTATCCAAAAACAGCTTCAAAATACTCCATGTAATTCCAAACACAAACTTCAAAAGGACAATTCGTAAACACTGCAAATATGTACTTTTCCACAACGCACTTTGGATGATAACAGCGACACTTTCAAGTTTCACAATCAACTAACCATATTTATACAATTATATAAAAATAAATCAAATTCTCCTTGTATGTGCATTGACGCTTAACTATCTAGTTCACCTCCTCCGGTAACATCTCGTGTTCGACTAACTTGCCGGCCGCAATGGAAGTGATTTTAATGCTATACAAGCCGCGAGCGCCAGTATAAAATACCTTTCCGAGCGAGAGTACACACTACACACTCACACACCCTCAATATATGTAAGCACAACTGAACAATCGGCGGTAAAAGCTTGCAGCATGTGCGATGGACTCTGCGGACACTGCACTTTGACGCTACTGCGCACCATGGCAACGCGACGATCATATCATTGGTGAGCATATCTCGTTATTTCTTTAGCCCACTGAACCTTTTTCGCGCCTCTACTAAATGTATTTCACGAATTTAGCGTTGGAATATGCGCATATCACAGATGCTTATACATATATATACACTTACTCATACTCTCATACATATTTAAGAAAATTCATCATCGGACGGTTCGGCGCCTTTACGATATGTCTTTGAAATGTACGAGAGTATGTATTTGTACCGAAGCATTTATGTATTATTATGTATACTTTGAATCAACAGATGCCAGGCGCACATATGTACATAATTTAATGAGTCAATATTTATTTTGATAATAGATTGAGTGTAAACACACAGACAGCAGACATATTAGGATTTAATTCATTTACCCCAATTTGAAATGATACATTTTCAAGAGCATCATACATTAAATTGTTAATATAATTGACTATATAGCTGTGCAAAAATTAAATTATATTCTAATATACGTACGCTTTTGTCTTTTCCAGGTTGGGCATAAACACAAGTTAATATTTATTATTGGTCTCGTGTCTATTTACTGGTTTACATCTAATATTGAAAATGTTAATTTGACCCAACACTATGCGATATTTTTTTTTAAATTTGAAAAAACGACAATCTAAAATCGTACTGAATCGATTCGGACAATTTGTACATGATAAAAGGGATGTTTTGTATGCCTTTAGTGTGCGCTGATTTCTTTAAGGTTTCGTAATTAATTTTTAGGACTCATTTTGTATTATTTATTTGGCTTATATGTAAAAATCCGTATTTACAAAATTTAATATACTTAAAAATGTTTACACGTATTCAAAACATAAATTAAAAGAAATTGTTTTTCTAATTTTTTTTATTTGCAATTAGACTCTAAAATTTTAAACTTTATCAAATTTCACATTCCTGAAAATTAACAAATAAAAGCAATAAATTAACTGAAACATAAGAGAAAATAATAAGCAGAAATGAACATAAGAAAAAAATGACAAAGCTAGTTAAAGTAAATTTTTTAATTGTACTAACTGTATTTTGTTGTTTACCTAAAAGGTTTCTCTGATGCTACAATAAATATAGGCTTTTATTGCAGTTTTATTGTGAAATTAAGGAAAACAGCTACATCCAGAAAAAAGATATATTATATGTATGATGTATTTTTTAGAGATCTTTAGAGACGAAAATAATATATTTGCTAAAAAGCTTTAATCCTTACCTGAAAATTAAACATAATAGATGTATAAAATTCGTGGATTTGAAAAAAATCACAGGACGCCAAAGAGTCTAGGTCTGGTTCTGTTTGTTTGTGAAGTAATAGAGTTGGTACGAGTGTTAAAAGTCTCTAAAGAGCCATTAGAAACATTATGACACCAATGACTTCTTGTGTTCGGATGATCAAACATAGGTCTATAGAGTTTGTCGCCCGAACGCCAATAACAAAAGAAAATACTTTTTGTTTACGGTTTTAGCAATGATGAGAACATAGTTGTGGTGATGAAACACGTAGGCCACGCCATTGAATTCGTTGTAATTAATTAACAATATTTATGAGAGCGATGAGCGTTAATGGCCTAATAGCTTAGGAGAAGGCATGATCGCTGGTGGGTTCTTATAAAAAAGACCAAAAACTGACTTTGAACTAGATATATTAAGTCCGATATTTGTGTAGTCTATGGCAGGACGATACAAGGTATTTTGCAGCAACATACCTTGTATAGTCCTGCTGTTTGTCCCAGTCCAGTATATAATATAACGACGTTCGATTCTAGTCTCCTTGAAAACATCGTGAATGTAGAATTGTAGACTCTGCTTTTAGAGTTGCAATAAACCTCACTTTGGTGGCAAGAATCTAAATTGTAAGCTGTAAGCAGCTTCTATATCCATACATACCGTGAGGCAAAATACTATCTGTTAAAATGTCCGCTGTATAGGTCAGCAAAAATTATAGCGAGACAGTCGGGGCACCCAAGACGGAATCGAAATTGTGATGAAGCGATTTTTCTTTTCTTTTCGACCCAGAAATCTAGTTTCATTTTAATATTTTTTTGGTAGTTTTACGCAAGCATGACAGAAGGCATATGGAGCACAATTCAGAACATTTGAAACTGCTGCAAAACGCCTCATTAAAAAGCTTGAACTGCTTTGCGATTAATGTTAAATTAATTTTTATTATTAGCTCGAATGAGAATTCGTCTAGTCCAGGAGAAGAATTTCTGCAGTATCTTAGCGCCATTTTGAGTTCTTCTATGTTAAAGTCTGCGCATAAGTAATTTAACTCAGAAGTTGATTCTGGAATTATGATGTAGCCATTGCATGATGATATTGGTCTGGACGAAACAGTTGGCGCTAAACCATTTTATTTACGCTCCATTTGCCACATGGTTTACATAGATGCACAACGATGTGCAATGTAATGTAATCCGGAATTATGTAATTAAGAATTTTGAAATCTAGAATTTCGAAAAAACAGAATTAAAAAAAAGAGATTTTTTGTAGGTACAGAATTTTGTGCCGATCCCTTTTGACACCGGAGACCACTGAATCTAAAAAAAAACTCTTTGAAAGCTGCCATATTCTATGTGTACTTATTGGCACTTGCTGTTCCACCAGTCCTTGGATGGTTTTAGGAATTGTCTTCCTAACATATCTTGGACTTTTGTACTTTGATTTATTCGCGCACTATAGAATTTGCAACGAAAACAGAGTATAAATTACGACAAAGGTGTTATTGACATAATTAAATATGACCACTGAAAGTTTGGCCAGGTATTTCTTCCAATATATAAACTTAGTGATGTGATGTCATGTCATCAAAAACTTTTAGTAGTTTTCTGACATGGCTGTCGTCAGTCAGTTTGACAACCCCATTGCAGTACCGGAATTATGTAATTCAAGAATAAGTTTTGGTTATCCAGGATTTCGACATCTGCTGCTTGCCAAAAAAAATGCTGGTATGAAGAAGTATGTATAGATTCGGATCATCCATTTTATGGGTAACTTTTCGGGCTCAGTCATTCGCACATGCAATGTTTGTATATAATATAATAAATTAACACACTTCAGTGTTTATAGTATATATAAATCACTTGATTAGTTACGATTTACATGCGAGATAATTTTGAGTCTGGATTAGGCACACGCCTTTATTCGCATTGCATTAATCGCATTCTATAAACACAACACAACAGAACCTTTTCAACAACAATCACATGAAATACTCCAATTGTGTTTAGTTTTAAATGGTTCAATTGGTTCATTGGTTATTGTGATTAGTGACAAAAATGCACTTTTCTACAGTGAATTATTCTCACCAAATAATTTGGTGACGAACATTTACTTGAGAAGAGAATTCAGTCCTCGTTCGAAGAGAAACATTATGCTTGTTACATAAATAGCTTGCAAGGAATGTTTTTGAAAGCCATTCGATTTAAGGCGCCGTTAGACAATGTAAATAAAGTGATTATAGCAAGCGTTTTTATTGCAGTAAGTGAAACTTGCACGTGTGACAACCCGAAAAGTGTTTGTTGACTTGCAAACAAGCGCTTGCATATTGTGACCGGTCAACGTGTCATATATATATATTTGTGTATATATCTTTTTGACGTCTTCCTCATTGTCATCCGCATATCCGCTCTCTTCTTTACTTTCACTCGGGCTATCTCAAATATATTAATCTGAATTGTAATAGTTTATATAATCTGCAGCATCTTCTATAAATAAATCACCACAACTGCGATGATTGCAGTGTACAACTTCATTTGATTTGTATATCCTAATTGTGTCAGTTTATGAAGCAATTTACTCCGGTATTAAATTAATTTAGTAAAAACAACAGGTATAAGGGCTACTGGTCACGGCATTCAATGGGGGATGTACGACACCCTTCAGTGTATACAACTCAAATTCACTGACGATGCTCGTTTTTTGGCACATTTCCACAAGCAGAAGCGGCTTAACACAAGCACACGGGAGCAGCCCATCGAACTAAACCGTTGTGTTTTTTAATCAAGATATTGACAGCTGTGCTCGAATCAACAAAGCCCACACAGCGAGATGTAGAGTTTTTCTTTGTTCTGACCGGGAAACACCCAACTTTTGTCAATCACTTCTTAAGGTTTTTTCTAAGAGGTTGTGGAGCACCCGTGTCAACGCAAGTTTTACAGAGAAAGTGTCAGCGTTGCGGTTCCAACAATATTGCAGATCAAACGCTGCCATGGAAGCCGCAAGACGATGAAAGCTTTTGATTTTTTTTGATTGTCTTCAATCTAACGAGAGCTTACAATCCGTCAAAATCTGGTCCTGTATGCAGGGCAGTGTTATGTACAGTATATTTAATATGAACATATCCTAAATGGATGTGTGTATTTGTGTGAGCTATGGGTGAAATAAACCACAATGTAGAAATCATATTTTGTCTACTCCTAGTTCTGACCAAAATATATGTCGAGTTGGTTGAACGCATTGCGTGCGCATTCCTAAACCAAACCAGTATCTGATAAATATATAAAATATTCCATACATAAGTTAAACATTAAAAATAAAAATTAAGATATACAAATATGCATTTCCATTTCGACAGACACGAAACTACGGGTTATTCAATGTTTATTTATTGATAAGCCCGTTTAAATGCGCGCGCTGAGATATGTTTATAATGATTTTGTAGTTGTTTTTTTTATTTTTCGTGTGCTCTCTTATACATAAATGTCCTATAAATATAAATAATATATACCATATATGTATCTGACGCACACGCACAATCACGTTGAATGCAGTTCAATCACATCCATCATCGATTAAATAATTATATTGCGAATTATTTTTTTACATCATACTGTTGTATCATAAATATTTATGTGAAGAAATTGCTTTATTTAGGAATGCTTGTCATATTATTTTGTATCTATAATTCAGTGCGCGGCGGCAAGATCAGTTTTTTTTGAGTGTGTGCGTGTATATCTGCACTACATAATACATATACACATATTATACAAGAGACGCGACGGTTGAAGAATGTCTGAATTTATTGGTCGAAATTGGTTTAAAAAAAAACAACGGAATAAATTAAGACGCATTTTTGGAAATAAATGGGAATATTTCTTGTGCAGATCGTTTTTATGAGATTCATGATGTTTAGGACTGCGCGTGCGCGCTTCACTGTTCAATGTTTGCACGTGTGTGTGTGAGGCTTTTTGTATTTCGTTATCTTCAATGAACTAAGATGTTTTTTTATATGGTATTTATATAATTTGCAGAGCCCCGGACGAGCGCAGTATTAATTCGAGTGCGTCGATAATAATAACAGTGCATTTTTATATCCAAGACGGAAATGTGCGTATTGTCCACGTCACAATTACGTGACATATAACTAATAGCCGAGCTTTTACGGTATAAGATTATAAGTATATATAAAACGATACATTGCTCAATGCTTTAACACATACATTCACAGGCACACATACAAACACACGAAGGCGACCACAAATCTGCATATTTATATAACTTGTCATTTGCATTGCCCATAATTGGCCACTTATTTTCGATGATTAGCATAATATTAATAATAAATCTAGTTTAATGAGCTTATTGATCTGCGACTACATAATTTATTTAATGCGTCAAAACATTTATTAAATTAAATCCTAAGTGTTTTAATCGATTTTCCACTATAAAATATATTGAAGATGGAAAGAGGACGCGCTCTGATGCGTGCCATTCAAGAGTGCATGCATCATCTTAGCACGTCTGTAATATACCATAAATACTTTTTGCAATAAGAATATTGTCTTTAGCGTATAGTATACAATATAAATATATATTTCTACATATATACATATTAATCCATGTCAATTTGTCAATGTATATCGTTTACCGTAGTCCGCACCTGCAATGCGCGGCGTGATCATTTTCCTTTGGAGAATATACAAATACATGTATATATTTAATATATGCACAGTATGCATCATGTACCAGCTATATATAGTATAATGACTGTAATTAGTACGCCAAAAGTGATCAATCAAACGCAATTCGTTGCATTTAGAAAGCCGTTAGAGTGTGAACATAAAGCGGGACACGTTTTTTCACGTTAGTTGTTTCGTCGAAAGCTTTTAAATAAAGCTTCCTTATTTTCTATCAATCCCTTGAAAGGCATAATAGACTATTACTGATTCTCACGTCTGGTCATCTATTCTATTAAGATTAGTGAGCCATTTTGACAGATATAACTAAAAAAATAATCTAAAATATAGATTTGATGTTTATATTTCGTTTTTAATCTCGGACACTATTATATTAAACAAATATAAAAGGGTATCTGAATGAGTGTTAGTGCGAAATTGAGTAGAATTCACCCTATTTTTTAATGTGAGCTACTCTAAAACATGTTTAAAAAAGTCCCGGGAAAAAAGGCTGAAAACTCAAACTTTTTTATAAAAATCGATTTTAATCTTCAACATAGTTCCCTTTGATGGCAAAACATTTCATCCGACGATCCTCATTTCGATACACTTTTTATAGTGGTCAACGTCGAGGCTCTCAAAATTTTCTTTGCCATATTCCGCAGTTTTGTCTTCATTTCATAGTTCAAACGGTAAAATAACGCTACGTAATAGTCACCCGTGATGGTTCTGCTTTTCAAAAGATAGTCGATGTGATGATCCTGGACATCAAGTTCATCAGCCGACATTTGCGTTTTTTGGGCGCTTCGAACGACTCTCAACCGATTCTACCCATGTTGTCGACTGTTTATTAGACTTCGGTGTATAGTGGTGGATCCATGTTTCATAAAAGAAAGTATGAACTTAGCAAAACCACAAAAAAAAGAAAGTATGAACTTAGCAAATACCCAATACTTTTCAATGAAACACTAAAGCTCACAGCTGAAGTGACATATTTAGGAGTTATCCTGGACAGGAAACTTCTTTTCAACAAACATATTGAGACAAAGCCCAACAAATATATTAAAGCTTTCTGACAGTGTCGCAGAGCTTTTAATAAACATGGGGTCTGTCTCCTAAAGTAATTTACTGGATCTATACAGTTATACACCATAGCCATAGCCGAGTGGGTTAACGCGTTGGCCTAGCTTATGGGAGGTCGCCGGTTCAAACCCGGCCGGCAGACCGAAGTGTTTTTCGAATGTAGCAC
>JANSTU010009429.1:0-30475 GCA_027564075.1 Bolitophila hybrida
CTGCCATAAACAAACTAGTTGACAGATCGAGCCCAAACTCCGGTTGGTAATTAAGGAAGGTTGTGCCAACCTACAAATTTTTACCGAAACCTCTTTCGCGGCAAATTTAAATGACAATTTCCCGGTACTTTTTATACAGAAGGTATTTTGGCTTGGTTGCCTCGAAATTTGTCTTTTTTGATTTCCAATAAATCATACCATCTATAAGGATTTTTTGTGGATCCCAGTCGATCTTCTTTAGTTCAGACCGGTATTACACCAGACTGATATTTTTATTAATCAAACCACAGATCTCAATCCAATCACGACCATTTGTGAATAGCTGAGTTCAAAATGTTCATGAAAATTCAATTACCAAAAAAAATAATTTATAAGTTAATAGATATTAAAAAAAAAAAAAAAAACAAAACAATATATAATTACTCCACAACCCTCTCAAAAGCGTTTATTTCCAATTTATTTTAAACTAAATAGAACGTGACCATTCAACGAGAGACACATTACCTAATTGTGTATGAAAATCAATTTATTATCCAATCACATACCCACGCACGCATCCAAACAGAAATATTTGTGAGTCGCGATGTACTATATAAAATATATATACGTTTGTGCGTGCGTGCCAGGACCCAGCATACACCGCACTCTGCACATATACAAAATCTGTCTGCAAAACCAAATTTATAACCCTTTTGCGCTTCTCTGATGGTTATATTCCTGGTTCATCATGCTGTCGTGTGGACGCCTTGGGCGTTACCATTTAAATTATGGACTATAACGCGAGTCCCATAATGTTTTTAATCAAAATACGAATTCATCAATTTTTGGCAAAGTGACGCGATGGAACAGCTCGAAAAGTGACTTCCGGTACAAAGAAAATTCATTATTAATAAGCGATATTTAGATATGTATTTTCCGTTTGGCAGAAAATATCGAGAGACAGACATCACATTGCATAAATATATCAGACGTGCGTTGTGCATTAGCGCGATGAGAGAGTGTGCACGCAGCAACGCACTCGCAACACAAGTAAACAGTTAAATTTATACAATTCTTGTGTGGATATTGACCTATTTGGATGCGGAATGTCGTTACTGCAGAAAATTCAAGATATATATATATATACGCATTATATACCAGTATATGTATTTGTTTGTGTGTGCACACGGAGGAAAAGCAAAGAATAAAGACGCTATCCAGAAATGAAGATTTATCTTTTCTGCGGTTCGCACACATACAGCTCCTCATCACTCACACACAAAAGAAAATACTTTAACACGTACATACATATAGTCAATATATTTGAATTGTTATTAAATGCTGTTAAATTGGATTCGAACACAATTCAATATAATAATATGTAGATTCTTAAGAGACTTCAGACATCCAAGGCTTTCGGATATTTGAACCATAAATGAATTGGTTGAAATTAACAAAACAAGAGGCGATGCGGTTTTGTGTAAAAGGACACACACACACACACACTTGTCGACTTTATAAATGCGTACATATGGACTCGGCGGCGGCTCA
The DNA here is from genome assembly GCA_027564075.1 of Bolitophila hybrida. Taxonomy (NCBI): domain Eukaryota; kingdom Metazoa; phylum Arthropoda; class Insecta; order Diptera; family Mycetophilidae; genus Bolitophila; species Bolitophila hybrida. Next base: position 1,531 of record JANSTU010009429.1, read on the forward strand.
CGCATACCGATAGAATGCAATAAAAACAAATCAGAAATCGCGATTTATACCTGTGAACGCGCGCGGCGCGTACAAGCGAGAGATGGTGTGTGCATAACGTGACCAAGACCAAGACCAAGCACGACGCAAAATGAAAACAAGCAAACGCGCGCAAAAAAGCTCGTTTAGCGCAAATTCTTGGAATTGTCTCAGCTAAACCAACATATATATACATACATGCAGACACACTCGTATAGGACACCCGATGAAATCGAATACCGCATTTACCTGTTAGTCGGCGGCATGCGCGCGAAATTCGGTAAAAATGAATAAATAAAAAATCGTGCCAGAAGTGAGCTTGTCTCATGTGAAAGATGATTAATTTGCAATATATGGGTATATGTGATTGTGCTAATTGGCGAGTGATCTTATCCTAATTTAAATTATAAAATTATCTTTATCGAGATTTTCCATAATAAATCTTTTCGTTTATAATTTAATATTATAATTATAAAAACATTAAAGAGATGCCGTCCTTATGTAATAATATTCTTTTATATCGTTTAACCAAACAAAGAAATAAAGTGAATTCCAATCCTGATAGCTTATTCTTATATTCAGGAATTATTATGTGAAATTTTCGTTTTTTCCTCTTAGAGCAAAAAAAAAACAAACTAATTATCAAATTTTTAACTGAGGGTTGTTCCATATAAGTTGTGACAACAAAATTAAATATTGTTGTTTTATATATTGTAAATAAATTATCAAAATGTGTAAACATTCAAGGTAAAGAAAAGTTTCTGCTCTTCGTTGAATAAGGACTAAACTATGCAAACCATGTGGAAAATAGAGTGGATGTATCGTGGAGTCGTTACGCATATCCCACTGGTTTTTACTACATAGTAGAACTAGAAATGGCACTGAGGAACTGCAGAAATTCATCTACTAGACGAAATCTCATTCGAGCTTATCATAAACATACCGTTCATTTAGTAAATACTTTTGTTAAATTTACAAAGAATACAATGGCCTGACCTATGTGCCTGTCTTAGTTTAATCCGCTCTACCCACACTGCCTTCCGAGAAGACGTAGATCTCCGGCTGCAGATAGTTACAAACCAATTCAAGCTGTCTTGTTTTAGGGAAATAACCCAGTGCCAGACTAGATTTGAAGATCTTGGAGATAAATGGGCGTTCAAACAAAAATGCATTCCGAATTCCGAATAATCGTCGGTGGCAGATGCGAAAAGACCACCACGCCCTCGGACACGCCATTCAGATGAAAACATTTCTGCAGTTCGTGAGAATGTGAATAAATGAAGCCTGCTGACCATTTGAAATGCCAAACGTTCGCCGATTGGATGCATGATCAAAGACAAACCGATGCGGAGATTTTCCTGGGCGCAATATCTCTCGAAACAGCGAAGTCAATTGGCCACCGAAATCATGCGAGATCGCCTCCGTATTCTGTCTCTGAATACCTCTGTTGCCTCTCTCTCGCCTCTATCTGTATTCTGTCTCTGTCTCTCTCTTTCGCTCCGAAGTTAGTTCATGTATGTCTAGTAGTTTTCCTCTAAGAACAGAGATTCCCACAGCAGGTTCCGGTCCGATTTAAAGGAGTTTCGGACTATTTGCGTGAAGTGGCTCTCATTCTGCTATTCTTCCCTTTTGGGTAAGATAACCTTAAAGGATGAGATGGCAACACTTTTTTATTTTTTCTGCAGCGATTTAAATGCACGTCATCGGTCTTCGAACTATGTTGGAAACAATGCGGCTAATGTTGCGAACAATTTGCCGCATATTAGAACAGACAGAAAAACGTTTATTTCAAATCATGTAGGCTTATGTTCAGAGCGAGTTGCTCTGATTGGACAAAGCTATTGAAATATTTCGTCAGAGGAAATAAAAAAACTCATTGGCTTTTGGCTTTCTAGATAATCGACTGTGAGTATGGCATTATGCTCGACTTCCGTCCGTAGCCAATATCTCTGATGCTTGTTTTTTTTCTACCTGCAGTTGTTGCAGAAGGTTTGGGCGGCCCCACTATTTTGAGCGTCTGTTTCTTTTGGGGTATATCTGCCAAACTTTACTTTACCCGAGTGAATGAACGCCGGATAATTCTACAAGTTTACATTTCTGTTGATGAAACTAATTTTCTGATGGCTCATATCTCGTATCCATTTTTATGGAATGTACCCCGATAATTGAGTAATTTATGCTCGGATTGACATCAAATTTTGAATATTTTTAAGATGTTATACTAAAATAATATACATAAACAAAATCATTTTTTAAAAATAGAACTGAGTTCGAGAAATCCTTAAGGCGTAACCTCCCTTAGATAGGTAATTTTTAATATTGTATATTTTTTGTTACAAATGGCCGTAAAAATATTGTGTTGTTAATTTTGTTTTTTGCCAAAAAAAAACAACAAAAAAATCAATGAAAAAATATCGTTTGAGTAGTTCTCGAGTAATTTTGGTCACCGATTTAAAAAAAAAACAACTCAAAGTGACAAATTTTAGACAAGCTCCGTAAAGAAAAAAACATTTTATCTATCTCTGTCTTTCTCCCTCTTTGTCTCACCCATAAAACGATTCTTTTTCAACGCTCATATCTCTGTCAAGGAGGAGGACCTATTCGCAGATAGTTAAACTTAAAAAAATATATGACAATTTAAAATTTACAAGTGGGAGTAACCTCTTAATGTAAATAAGGGCAAAGGTTTAGGCGAAATTCTACTAAGTTCTGGGTCTCTTGCTGACCCACTTCCACAAATGTTCAATCCGCTTCACTGTCATCCGGCATCTTTTCAGCTTTTGATCGAATATGTCACAGTTATTATTATTTGAAACTTGCTATATGCACTAGACTCTTCTAGGTTGGAAACAATTTTAAAATATCACCTGGATGTATGTTCCTTAGGGCAGGAAAAAATAGCTTTTTGTCAATTAAATTATTGTTTTTGTAAAAAAACATTAAAAATATATAAAAATATATATAATATATATGAAATACAGTATAAAAATATTTTTGTGAGCTTTTCTAGAGAAAAGGTTAAACTTAAATTAAACATTTTGGCACACAACGATAGTTTGTCTGGGCATCCTCTGAAGAGCTTTATCCCAAGCTATACAATTTAATCAATTTAATTAATTTTCGGGTTTTAATAGATGTAATTGTGTACGAGCGAACTAGCCACCCCTCGGCAACATAACATCATTCCTATAGATCATGGCGAGTCCGTCAAAACACACAGTCACAAATAAATTAATATTTTTTGTGAAGACATATTTTGATGACTGTAGCTGGGTTTGAACTCACGGCCCTTGGGTTGACAGACAATAACCTAGACAACTACTTCACCGCTACAAGAGAACAAAAAAAATAATCGAGCTCATTTTTCAAGCATTAATTCAAAAGAACCATTTTTTTCATATTTTTGGTTTGGGTTTTTATACAAAAACGAATGCAGAAATCAATAAAGAAAGAAACATTTAATGCCAGCGCAACGAGATATCACAGGAGATGGATTTTTCCCAATTGTGAAGGCGCTCTGGATGGAAAGGACGTATACGCACATTTTACATTGTTTTGTTTTTTGGTGCCGTTTATAAATGTGTGCCACAAATAACATTCTACAACGGCCTTCTTCAACCTTCTTGAATAACTCTCGTATCAATGGATCCTGTAATAACCCGGCCCGGATCGAACCGCGCAACTTCCATAAGCCATTTAACCCACTCGGCTATGGCTTTTGTTGAATAACTGGTGTCTTCAATAAAGTTGACTAGATACCTGTTCCAAAACCTTTAAAATTCTTTATGAATTATTTCATCGGCTTGTTCTGTGATTTTTTAGTGTTGCGAACATTCCCGTGCTTCAAAAAGCATTCGAGTTGGTGCAAATATTTATCCAAATCTGGTTCAACCGCTTTTGTCGAAAAACAACAACTTACGATATTGTTGCTTTGAAAGCAGAAACTAGCGGTACCAATCGAAAATCAATCTCACGTCGTCGTAAATGGAAGGATCTAGAAGAAGTACATCAGCTGGTTTCAAAATTTCCCTGCAAGCGTTGCTCTCAAAAATATCTCCCTGCAATCAATTTCAACGTCTTTGGCCACATCAGAGCTTTCTCTCGTCCAACAAACCCTTGCAGTATATGTGTATTTCAGGTATTACACCGCATTTTTTGTATTATCGTCTTCAGTGAAAAGCGGATTATTATTAACTGTACTGTGACAATCTTTGGTGGCATATTTTTTGTTGTTTCCATAACAAATATTGAATTGATCATATTCTTTTTTTAAAATGCCCTTATGTTTTCAACTCCAAACATTTATTAGTAGTTGCCAAAGAGTGCTCAACATTGCCTACAGAGTGATTTTATTTTGATTTTGTTTTTAAATTCGTTATTGTCACAAAATAATAAGAGCCAAGGTACATAGACGATTCGGTTTGCTGTCCATTTATGATTAAGATAATCTTGAAATCCCCAAGAATTTAAAAAAAAATAAGTAGTTGAGCTTAATCAAGATTTCAATATTTGCAAAAATCTGTGTCCGAATCAACAAAGCCCGTTCAGCCTTTGCGATGCTCAGCGTCGTCTGGCGCTACACTCAGCTGTCAAAACGAACGAAGCTGAGATTGTTCGACTCCAACGTCAAATCGGTCCTTTTCTACGGTTGCGAGACGTGGAAAGTGACCTCTGCTCTGACCGGGAAACTGCAAACTTTTGTCAACCACTGCTTGAGGCGGATCCTGTGCATCAGATGGCCGGAGGTAGTCTCCAATACTGAATTGTGGAGACGTACCCGGCAAGTACCCGTATTAATGCAAGTTCGACGGAGAAAGTCGCAGTGGATCGGTCACACCTTGCGGCGCGGTTTAAAAAACATTGCAGATCAAGCGCTGCAATGGAACCTGCAAGGAAGTCGTAGTAGAGATAGACCGAAAACGACGTGGAGGCGAACAGTCGAACGAGAGCTGGTAGAAGCTCAAATGAACTGGACGTCGATAAAGGCTTTGGTCGCCAACCGCGTCCAATTCCCCAACTTTGTTGCTGATGCCCTATCTCTCGAATAGGGATCAAGGGATTTTTTTATATATGTAATAGAGTAGAGGACCTTGAAAGAAACTTATTATAGACTGTATATAAATCCATTAAATCTGTAAAAATCACATTTATACAGGCCTCTTTAATTTCCATCTCTGAATATTCCCACAGTTTGTCATTCTGTGGCACACGTATTGAACGCCATCAATTTCGTACGGAACTATGATAGTCGAAATCCGGACATTAACTGGGCTTCGGGAAAGGATGACGTATGTACTTAATATCTCCTAACCTCATTTCAATTTCCATGTTTTATAATTATTCTCGTGACACAATCCGCAGAGTCCTTACCGTCTGATGTTCCTTACACGTTGCGGCTGCACTGGATTTCTAATGCTACTCATATTTATCGTGATGGCACTCACGTCCAGACGATCATTTCGAAATCGCTTCTACAATATATTCTTGACCAGCCACTATCTGTTTGTGGTGCTGCTTGCTCTGATGTGCGTTCATGGTACAGGCAGTATTATAAAATACCAGTCAAACATGGCTTTCCATATGCCGGGCTGTGTGTATAATGCAACAGTACTGATGCCGGATCCACATTGTCAGGAGCCTGCGGAGTTTGTTACCGGAGCAAGAAAGGTAACTGATTTAGCTAATCTTTTGTATAGTTTAAAAATACATTATTATATCAGGGATGGATCTGGCCAATGCTGACTATTTCCTTCTATGCAATAGACCTGATCTGTCGATTTTTGATGAGAAATGTAAATCAAGTGACAGTGCTGCAGGTAATGCGTCCACATATAAGATCGCCTTTATAAAATTCTATAATACCAATATCCAGAACCTACCAATGCCTGGTAACGCAACACTTCTGCAACTACACTGCAGTCGAAAGATAAAAATCCGTCCTGGACAATATGTTCTCGTTCAATGTCCACAAATCTCGCGCATGGAATGGCATCCGTTTACTGTCACAAGTAGTCAGGTAGAACATCGTATTCACGGCTTTCTTCTTTCATTTAATTGACTTATGTTTTAGAGCCTTGACCCAATCTTTACCTTATTAGTAAGTGCTCGTGGTGATTGGACAAAGACACTATATGATCGTATCTCTATGGATTCCAACAAAACGTTTGTGCATCCATTGCTGCCGATGACTTCAGCTACAAGTCGATACAAGCCGAAACTGAATTTCCTGGTAGACGGTCCATTTCCTAGTCCATTCGAGTCGTTCTTTCAGCATCGCATTGTTGTGGGCATTGCGACCGGCATTGGCATAACTCCATTTATGGCGGCTTTTAATGCTATAATGTAAGATTACTGAAATAGGTTTTTTTTTACTAAAATTGGTAAAGTATGACCGAACAATTAATATAACCTTTATACAACTTTCGGCTACTTTTAATAAACTTTAAAGTTTGAATTTTCCGTACCTTTGGCTGCTAGGGTGATCGGAAAATATTTAAAATTTAGAATTTACTAATGAATGATAATTTTACCGGTAAAATGTAGATTAATTTAAATGTTCTATCAGGCAAAATTTTGCTCGGTAAATATTTATGAATTTGAAACTGAATACTGATGAAATCGATTAAATTTAAAAAAAATAGACAGTTTTTGTTAAATTTCTATTCTGTCTACTTGAAAATCCTTTGAAAACATCTAGTAAACATTAGCTTTATTGATTCAATTCCAATGCCACTTCTCATTATGGCGGAACTAGGTTTATTTAAAATAAAATTATAATTTTGTTCAGGAGAGACGACCTCAAACCCAATCCCCGACACATACAACTGCACTGGATCGTCCGAGAAGAACAGCAACTCCTGTGGTTCGCTGATCAAATGGAAGCCGTTCACGAGAAAGTCCGTTTCCACTCTTATACTTTTACCTAAAAAACCTATAATCTTACATACATTTTCCAAACAGTTTTGTAATGAAAATCTGCCCGAAAATCGTCTGGACATTCGTCTATACATAACACGAATTATGGAAGACCAGTCGACACTGTCACCGTTCATTCGAGCACGCATGCATCGTGGGCGGCCTTCGTTCGAACGGATATTCTCTGAACTAGAGCTGACTTACGATCGGTTTGTTTGCATATGATTTTATTTGGTTTTCCTAATATCTTTCCACATTCACAGGAGTCAAGAAGTAATCGTTTTTTGTACTGGCACAAAGCAGGTGAATCAAGAAATACGTACAAAATGCTACGATCTCAAAAAACGTGGCTTAAGTTATAGTTTCGTGCATGAGGGTTTCAGCTAGACACGACCGCCGTATGGCGCTGTTGCTGCTGTCAAACAATACACATTGACTGCGAGCCGTCAAGTGAACAGAGATTGTGACCACTGCCATTTTTATACAATAATAATAATAATAATAAACATAATCGTGATATATACATAGTTCTTAAATAATTAAACTGTACAATAAAAATGCATTCACATAAATTCAAAGTTGATTTTTGTTTATTTTTAAATATGATGCCGTTTGTTTACATATACTTGTGGTGTGTCCTGTCAAATGTGAACACTTGAAAATGCAGAAAAAGGATCAATCTTTTTTATATAATTAGTAATTATAATTTATAAATAAGTTATATATATATATATATATTATTTAAATCTGCTTATAGTTTTTATTATATTTCATGTTTTTGAATGATTTTGTGGGGTCGGGGATTCGAGGTTCAAGTATTACTGGCCGCGCAATGAGGATCGGAAAACATCTCTTAATTCTAGATTAACAATCACAAAAAGGTTCATAAAGTTATTTTTAAATGTTTTTTTGTGTGTGTCAAATTTGCTTTTAATTTTACTAAATAGTAATGCTTTATATATTTGTTTATATCTATATAAATGTGTTTTTTGTTATATATAATATATATATTTATATATATGAATTAATGTAACAATTTTTTCTTTGTTTAGTGTTTTTTTGTTGTAAAATGGATAAGAGTGCGCGCGGTTAAGTGAGCTGAGTGCGTGTGTGTGTTTCTTTTCATAGGGCTAGATAGTGTTTGGCCGTAGAACAGTTCTCCGGGCATGGGACGACTTAAAATGGTTGTTTGGACTACACTAGTATACAGTTATTCTATTTACATAAAATGCACATTTCTCGCGTCGAAGTATATTATGATGGTTTATTTTATAAAAGTAAGAACATTGACAAATTGAATGCGATGACAAAAGTGAGGTTATGACTTGTATATGTGTGTGTGTTTGTTTTGAGGTTATGTCATATTATTACGTTTTGAAATGAAGATGGACTGGAATGAATGAAGAACACATTTTGGTTATTATTAACAATATATAAATATTAAAGACAATGACGTAATTTTTTGTACAAAAAAATATGAACAAATCACATAATTTTGACGACATTGTCATACATTGATAATACTACATTGATACACTTGATTTCTGACAGTCCATCAGTGATGCTCCAATACAAAATGCACGCATACATTCATAATCATCCCTGATTTTCATGCGCTGTGCGCATGTGGATTTCGACAATAAAATTATACTTTTGACAGCATGTGCGAACTCACTCCAGTTGATGAACTCTGAGTTTCAGTGAGAAATGCAGTGAATGACTTACTAGATAAGATAATCGCTCTTTTAACTGAGCATCCTAATCTAAATTTCTCTATTAAATTCAGTCATCATTTTTCAGAATATCGACGCGCGTTCATAATGAAATGTGAATATTTTACTATAAATACGAATAGAGAACAGATAAAAATCAATTCCTCATATATATGTCTATATTTTAGATTGATTTTGATAAAAAAAATGGCTAATTTTAGTTTTGTGTCCAGGAAAATTGCTTGCGTTCAATGTATAGCACCATCTTTTGCTAGATTATCAAACTGCGCACATTCTAAATGCTATCTAACGACTGTGACTGTGTGTATTTATATATAGGCTCGAGAGTATATTTTATAGATTCATTTCGTAACTAAATGCTTGTGCTTTCGTCAAAGTGCTGTTAGGTGTGTCGTGGTCGATGATTGGAATCCACAGAGTCTTTAGACTCGCACGGTGACTGAGGATCCTACGAAATAGAGAATCAATGAACCTATAAATTGATTTATTTTATATATTTCGGTTTTTCAATCTTACATGGGACACAACGCTGGAACCGTTACTGCTCGAGTGACCGACCATTGTGAGATCCATGCCGAATGGGTGTCGATTGAAGCTTACACCTCTGGAAGGTGGATCATCTCTGGTTCGATTCCGACTAACGTGCTCGGATCGAGGTATTGACTCAACTGGGGAATCACTGATAAACAAATAATTTTAATTATAAGCTTTTACTCAAATTGAAATTAGCTACCTTGAAAATCCTCTATGCAATGCAGCTCGACTGCCACTGCAGTCACTGGCGTGCTCTCGTCGTAACAACGGTTCGGCTTCCTCAGGAGGTGCATCCGCATCACTGTGACCTTTGGTAGCTCCTCCGTCACGTTCGAGCTCATGACACTCACACTGACATTCTTCTGGGTTCACATAATTGTACTGTACATGCGAGTTCCGGTCCAATGAGCTATCCTTATTCGGTAGTGTTGTGATTCTCTTTGGAGGCTTTCGCTTCTCGGGAATATTCTCAAAGTTTATCCACTGCGAAACATTCTGTGGTTTTCTTGGCGGTAGCGGTGGTGGATCTTCATCTGGATTCGAGTTTCTACGATCGTTTCCCGGTGGTGTACCACCGATTCCTTGCTCGGCAAACTCAAACCAGCTCTTTCCGCTGGCATTTGAAGTACGACGTGGTGATTTTGTACTACTGCTCGCACTGCGTGGACCTCCAGCAGCGTTGGCAGCGCTACGTTCTCGGGACTCCTTACGCGGTAGGCTTATCCGTAGTTTCTCACCACGTACGGGTACATGATCGGATTCATCTCCGAATCCTGCAATTGATCCACAGTACTCTTCAAGGCATGACGGATTCATGGGTGTCGTGGAACGTGGACGATCGACGGGACACGTTTTTACATCCATCATAGAGCGCTCCTTGACAGGTACTAGAGCGATGCCAATCGAACGCTCCTCAGGCAAGGTTGTCGGAATATACGGTAGTTCATCGTCAAAGGATTCTTGGGTGACCAAGCCTTTGCTTTCCTCTTCAACTTGTCCTACTTCACGTGGAAGTTGTCGTTTATTAACAACCGTACTTGGATCTGCTTCGGAGTCACGTTCACTTTCTGATGACTCAGCCACCTCATCAGTGGAAATAAATGAACGTCGATCCATCGGAGGACCTGGTAACTCTAGTACCGGCTCTTGAGGTCGTTTCGGTTCACTGTCTTCGACTGTGGGCTGTGTCACATCAATTCGCTGAGTGTCCAGTTTACGTTGAACCACCATGATCTCATCAATATTCTCGATGAAACGTGAGTGACGATTTGAATCATCGCGTAGGCAAGCATCAACTGAACCACCCTTTGCAGCTCTGCGTACTGGTTCTTCGAATGGATCTCTAGCCGGACGCATAGCGACTACGGTTGAGGTTGTTGTGGTACAGGTGGTCGGTGTCTTTGCCTCATCTTCGAAGCGCTGTACAATTGTATCACTACGCTGTAGCTGTAGTGGTACAGGATCTGCTCGTTCAACAACTGGACTTTCTGCAATCGAAGCCTGTTCGGAGAGTTGACTGCAAAGGCTCTCAGTCTTTGAGAGACTCAGCTGTGTGGCGAATAGCTGCTCTTCACTACCTGAGCCGATCTTTGTGCAGAACAGTATACGTTTCTTTTCTTTGGTAACAATTGAGGCAGGAGTCGGTGGAGGCGGTACTGGTACGGATTGATTTGGAGTTGGTGGAGGTGGTTTACGTGACACTGGTACACTGGATTGTATATGTGTTACACCGTTTTGAGCTAGTGGAACTACTTGAGCGGTCCGTTCGGTTGGACTGGCTTTCTGAGGTTTTTTTGATTTTATTGCTGGCTGTGAGGTTATGACGTTTTGTACGGGCACGTCGGGCACATCGTCTATAATTGCTGGTTGACCAGATGCTGTTGGAGACTTCAATGGTATCCAGATACTACCATCAGCATTTTCGATGCGATACACTTTCTCGGTAGGTAGCGCTCGAGGTGGTACTGCTGATGCCATTGTCTTTGGCTCGATCTTCGGTGGAAGCACGACTCGCTGCTTGGCGGCAGCGGCTTGTGACTGGGCATCCGAGTTTTGCTGACGACGCTCTTTGATCACATCAACTGTACACAGATTCTCGGTAACATCACCTTTTTCATCAGGCGGTGTATGCAACGGAATATGAATGCTCTTCCCATCAGGCGGTGAGTCGTAGTATCGAAGACGTGACTTTGGTCTTGATTCCTCAACTGCAGCTGTTTCGGATGTAACGTACTTGAATTCCACCTGATCCAGTGCTGACATTGCTTCGGGATCAATGGGTGAGCTTGACTTTGATTTTGAGCCACTTCGCTTGGGCTTAAATATGGCCAGCACAGATTTCTGTTTGCTGGGCGTACTGTTTTGAGAGGAATTAATGCGATCACTTTCGCGACTTTTGCTTCGCGATCGATCACGTGGACTATCGTGCTGTGGTGGCTCTGGACTAGCGGTGTCCTTGTTGAATTTAAACAGTGAACAGAAGGAACTTTTGCGGGACACACTAATGGTGGCCGGTGAAGGTGAACGACTACCGGTTGTGTCTCGTATGGCCGTGTGACGTGATGGCTTTGGACTGGCATTCGGTGTCAGTCGTTGAGGATCCGGATACCGGGTGATTGTGTCATCGGCTTTGACGAGCTGTGAGAAATGTGGAGCAGCCTTTTTCGTTGGCGTACCATGACCCAAGCTTAACGTTGCTGGTTTCTTGACAGGATCATCTTCGAGTACTCTTTCGTTATCACCGAGTCCTTTATCGGAGTACTGATGGTCTGGCTTGAGTTTGATGCGTACATACTCAACGCCACTGATCGTCTTACCGACAATAGGCTTATTGGTATGCTTGAGAACACCTCCACCGGACTGCTGCTGTCTTCGCGAAGGTGGTCCTGATGAGTTAATCACTGGTTTCGTAATGGTAACATCCGGTGTTTGGCGTCCACTAGCACTAGACGGTCGTTCAGCGGAAACAACATTTGGCTTGGGTTCACATCGAACCTTCTTCGGTGTTGAGGTATCGATCTCAATGCCTTCAGCCACAAATGCCTTGGTAGAATCATGCTTGCGCGTCAATAGCATTTTCTCCAGTAATTCACTAGCATTTAAATCCGTGCTACCAGCAGAGATGGCATTCTCCAGTGGTTTCGGACCACAGAATGAAGTCTCCAGCAGCATTTTATGTGGTGATGGTGACCTCGAAATACCTGATACGGCTGACAGTCTACTCACAGCAGAACCTTGACTTCCTACACTCGAAATACGACTCGTACGTCCGGAGATACACAAGAATGCCGCCACTTCCGAACTGGCCGAATCCTTGCGCTGGTTCTGCTGTAAACACGCCTGTTGCTCATCAAATCGAAACATAATCGGTGATCGGCGGACCTGTAAATAAAAAACACACAGTTTTTTTTTTGTTAGACTAAAGAAAAATACAATCCACACGCGTCGACACTCAAGCTAAAGACTGTGTGTGTTCGCACCCCTGCCTCGACACTACCTCTCTCTCTGCACACACATATTAGCTTCCGTTTGTCAACTAATTTTCCATTTTATGTAGGCTACATAAATGTTATTTATTGCTGTGTGCAAAATATACAAAACACATACAGTTAAGTCTAGGAATCGATTTTCATGCGCTTTTCACATATACACTAATACACTCGCAAAACAAAATATCCAATTTATACGTTCTTGTCTTATATAACATTTATGTTCTTCTGTTCATGAAATTAGAAGTGCTAATTAAATCGAAGTCAGCTCTTTTATGTAAAACTAGGACAACGATATATACTATATATACATGTAGGTATATATGAGGCGCCGGAAGACAGCTAGGTGTAACAGTGGGAGTGGAAGAAATTATCAAAGAGATGGAAATTCGATGCAACATAGTTAATTTGAATGTGCAATAACATCGAAAAGGTTTTTTTTTGTCTCTGTCTCTCTCTTTCTAGATAACTTTTTGTTTTCATCTTGGTTCTCATTAAAATAAAAGCAGTATTTTCTAGATTTTAATCATATTTGCTTGAACACGCTTGTTGCTCCCATTTCATATTCGAAATGCTCTATTATAAATAATTATACTTGCTTCCGCTTTCAAGTTGTTTTTTCTTCTATATATTTATAATGAAAAGTATATATACCTGCTGCGAGAATTTATCACGATCCGGTTCTTTTTCCTTCTCCGGTTCCATAAAGAATAGCTCTTCGGTAGAGCTGCGCAGGTCGCTGGTGCCGTCCTCCTGAAAGCCAAGCCCGGTGGCGGTATGAGCGGACTCCTGTAGTGTGCCAGTGCCGACCTGCTTAATACAAGGTTTTTGTTAGGTTTTTACTGTATTTATTTTTATTACTGTATAAATATATATGCGGCGTTGCTATACACACCTACCCCATTGACTTAACATTATTTCGTAATTTTTATATTTTTAGAATGAAGCATTTATAGAAATATTCGAGTTTTCTAATTTAAACGTTTATTTAGAATGTGGAGAAGTGGAAAAAATTATATAATATTTAAGACAACAATGCCGAGAATATAGACTGAGATGTATACGCAATGACACCTGTGTGATAATTGATTTTATAAATATCGGAATACAGATATGCCCGCGGATGCAGGCTGCATTTGAGCGCATTTGATTGCATGTACAAACACTTTAGACCGACGTCCGTTGCTAAGATCGGGCCCTCGACAAGAAGAGTCAAAAACCTATATATAGACATGGCTGCCCTGATAAGTGAATTATGGGCCACAAACGCAAATGTGTCTCACAAATACGTTCCGCCGTGGACGAATGCCGTTTGGCCAAATGCGTGCGCGATTTTAACTCAAGATTACTCAAGATAAGGCTAAACAGGGAACATTCGATCTGTGAAAAGTTTCTCAATTCGACAATCGCTGATACTAATTTCCCTTAGCCGGTCAAAGAATTTGATTGGAACTATAATGTTTAAACATCTAGATATACAGGGTGCTCCGGTTCAAGATGCTAAATAATACTTTAAGGGGTACATTTGAGCAAACAAATTTATGGGAGTTTTTCTTTTGAATTTTTTGTTCTCAAAAAAGGGACTTTTTTATTTTAATGAGCTATAATGTTACCTTCATTTTTGTTGAAAGTTTTTATCTATACTCAACCGTTTTCGAGATAATATTTGTTTTGAAATACTCCTTAGTTTCAGTTGAATAAACCAGTTCCTTCATCGTCCACCATACATAAAAATCCAACAATGTTAGATCTGCTGATCTTGCTTGTGCTATAAATTTCGTCTAATCCACCGATTTGGATAGTCCAACATCCAACCATTTTTTTACAATTTGTCCGTTGTGACTAGGCTCTCCATCATGTTGGTAATTAAGAGTTCCTCTTTAGAAAAGCCCACACATTTACGCTGAAAATCTGTGCTGAAATGACGTCTGTTTTTTGCACTTGGGTTTTCCGGAGCCCATGTGTGTAAATTGTGAAAGTTAGATATGCCATCTCTAGTAAATTTGTTACTCATCTGTCCAAATGATACTTTTGGAAAATGTGTTATCTTCAAAATTCCGTTCTAGCAACCAAGTGGTAGTATTAACTCTTAAACAAGGTTTGCATAGTAGGAATGATAGTTCTCGGCATTCAAAACTTTTCTAACAAATATTGACGAAGTTATACTTAATTGTTCGTTGGTATGTACGACTCAAAACAAGACAAATTTAACACGCTGTGGTTGATAAAAATAGATCCCACCCTCTCATAGAATTGTTGGCTTAAAATTAGTCAGGGACTGACCCCTTAACGGATTGGCATCTTGAACCGGACCATCCTGTATATCAAAACGACGTAGATAATAGCTAAAGCTAAGACACAAATCAAGATGGCGGCCAACACCTGGATGTGATTTGTAATCATTTTGCATTTTTTGCATAACTGGAGAGGGAAATATGTCTGTGAGATATAAACTATTTAATTTACTATGCAAAATCGGCTAGATCGTAATGTAAAGTGCTAAAATGTGGATAAGATAATAATAATTAAATTTTAAAAACAATATACTATAAAGCTTATTTGTATAAATTAAAAAAAAAAAACGGTTAAAAAGTTACACAAAATAAGGAACTAATTCACTTTAAAACTCTCACAGACCAAATTTGTGATCTCTAACTTTGTATCTCATTAGCTATATTTGTGGTATATATACAATACAATATATAGTTTTTAATATAGTTTTTTACGGCCTCAAAATTAGGTCGTTTTTATGTAGTGAAATCCTACAAGCCAACTTGGCACCAAATTACAGTACGCAGCTCAGACAGTGTTGAGACTGGAGAGTTGTGATACGCCATCTACATTGGAGAATGGAACAATGGAAGATGGAAATATTTTGTGGTGTACGAACCACTAAATAGATAGTAATTAATCTGTTAATTTATTTTTGCAGTTTATTCTGAATGTTTTTTTTTGTTTTGATAGCTTTAGTTTCACCATCCACTTGTCGGAGAAACAGTTCGGAAACGGTCGGAACATGCGCCAAAAGTTAGCTTCACAATGACGGATACAGTTTGCCTTCAGTTGGTGATAAAGATACGTCATCATTGTCATTTTCTTTCCAAGAATTGCCATTGCCATCAACATTGAAAACCGCTTTGTCGACATTGCCACTGGCAGTGACATTGCTTGGCAGCCATCGTTCAGCAGAGCGTGTTTGTGACAACAATACTACGGCAATTCAAAAACAGTTTTGCTATAATTACACAAGATACAATAACTGCAGCAAGAATGACAGTTTTTGTGTCATTATTGACTGCTAAATGCCTATGTAATAAATAGCATGCAGTTTGTTAGAAATTAATATATAATAGAATATTTCCATTCAAAACTAGTCAAATCATCGAGCAATGTATCGGGTCGTTATATATGCAGCTGGTAAAATCATTGAGATAATTAATTATAAATACTTTTAAGAAACGTTCCTAACTAGTAATAAGGTTTTCGAAAAGCTAGATCCTCATAGATGCAATAAACCGGCTTGTAGTTATTGCTCGAAATGCCATAAATATCGTATCATATACATTAGACTTCGACGTTAAAATGATCAATGCATAACAAATACTAGAATGCCAGAAGGGCACAAATGCTAAAATGGCATTTCTCAAGTCGTTGACCAAAATTACTTAAAAACGATCTTTTGAGGTTTTGTAGGCTATTTCAATACATAAAAATCTAGTCGCTTTTAGAAGTTAATTTTGTGAAAAATGTATATTTTTACATAGAAACAAAACTTTAACTTTCTAGCTTGCCAGCATTAAGCAATTTCTTTATAACATAGAAATTGCCCAAATTCAATACATATATAAATTAAATGCAATGCAATGTGTGTGGGTACCTTAACCTGTGAACAGATAACATTTCAAAATGGTTTGGTTGTTTGAATGGAATACAAGGTACTTAATCAAGTAAAATTGACACGGTTCACCGTAACCGAATTTTTAACAAAATATGCCTTCAATGAAATATAGGTAGTTTTAAAGCTGATATCTGATCATTGAGTTAGTAAAAGTTTTTTAGAAAATTGGTTTTAGTAAATTATTCAGTTTTTTTTTTTAATATTAAAAAAATTTGGTCGATCGCCTGCTTCAAGCGGTCCAATTTGTTCGCAGTAGATGGTAGAATTAAGCGTCCGGCCATATGGGAGCAGCTCATAGTGAATGATTCCCTTCCAATCCCACCAAACACATAGCAAAACCTTCCTGGCCGTCAATCCCGTCTTGGCCACTGTTTGAGACGATTCACCGGCCTTCGACCACGACCGTTTTCGCTTGATATTGTCGTATGTGATCCATTTTTCGTGGCCAGTCACCATCCGCTTCAAAAATGGGTCGAGATTGGCTCATCTTAAAATAATATAATCAAATATTTTCAGAATGCCATCAGCGTCCGCAAATCTAACGCAATCGCGTCCATCCATCTCGCCTTGGGCCTACCATTACTGTTCAATAACCTTGTAGGCACACGGCGATCATCACAAACGGGTCCGAAAATAGTGCGCAGTACTTTTCATTCAGACACACGTAAGTTTTGCACATCTCTCTGGGTCATGCACGTAACGACTGGATGTATCAGTGTCTGGTACAATTTACGCTTGAGTCTTCGGTGAAATCCTTCGTCTCACCTCAACAACAACGTAGGTTGTCCCGATTGACCTGTGACCCAATATACACAAAATTGTCCACCAATTCCACACTTTTGTCTCCCAGCTTTAAATGGCTCAGGTTATTGTCCGATGAAGGAACAACCATTGTCGATTACAACCGACTAATAGTTCGTTTGAAGCGCAATGAACTTTTTGCCCAATATGCGAAGTTTCCCGAGTGTGCCATAATCAACGTTGATTTTTCGGTTGCAAAACAATCTGGCGGAAGGCCATCAGTGTTGGACAAATCCGCAGACAAGATGAACAAAAAAAATTCTTCCGTAGGATCCGAAAAACGGATTTAGACCCAAAAAAAAGATTTTCAATTGTATTTTTAAACTCAATTTCAATTTTTTTAAAATTATTTCCGAATTATTTTCCTAAAATATATTTCTATTTAAAAACAAGAAATATATAAATAAACACTAAATCAATGTTCATTTAAAAAACAACATTAAAGAAGCATTAACAAATATTGAAAATTAGTATAAAATTTGTCCATGCAAATATTTTATTCGGTAAGGACCTGAAAATCTATTCTCAGTTAAATTTCAATAAACCATTAATCAATCAATTAACCAATAAACACAATAAACAAACACATACACGTACAATTGACACAATCAGATCGTCGTATTATTAATGAAAAAACGAAACTGGTGCCGATTTGTCAAAATCAAAGTTTTACGGATATTCAGTGAATTTACCATTGATATATTCATAACCGGTGATCCAGACATCTCTGTAATGAATTATATTGCACTTGACGATGGGTATAGTCGAGCTTTTGTAAAATGAATTAAAGCGAGATTGGTCTTCTGTAGCTGAGGATTGACGTAAACATTCTGGTGTTTACGTAGATAATTATCAACGAATCAACGGCAACAATTCAACATTTTAGAAGATCTCGCGCCTGGTAATAAATATATTTGTGTGTTCAGAGCATTTGACGAAACTGTGCTGTCATGTTTTGGAGAACATTTGAGTGATAATTTCCGGGCCACTATAAATCGGTTTCGTCATGCCTTGCAAACAGCTGATTGCTGTGAACTTACTCAACGAAGTTTGGGTTTTTACTCGGAGTAAGTTTCAGAGCAAGTCCAAATTTTTTATTAAATATGTTTTATTTATTTATATTTTACAACAACAATCCATAAAAAAAATAAATTTAGAATCTTGATATTTGTAAATATTGAAATATTTATTTACACGTTTCAATCAAATATTAAACAAAAAAAACTAAAATACCTAATTTTCTCTATAACCTCCTTTTACTCATTGATGACATTTTTAGGGATGAAAGAGGAACCAATCAGCTTTAAAACTACCTATATTTCATTAAGGGCATATTTTTTTGAATTTCGGTTTCGGCGAACCGTGAAACTTTGGGAGTCAATAGTTCAATACAGAATAAACTTCACACTTTATACGCCAAAGGATTCCGGATTCAATTTTGACTTATCCCGTGAATGTGAATTAACAAACACAGAACGAGTCTTGAGTGGTCATAACGCCTCATTCTCACCTCAATTGATTTACCCATAACGACAAAAAATATTAAATTATTATTCAGGACATAGGACATATGATTCTTGATAAATGTATTAATTATAAAACTACTACGTAGCGTAGCTGCGTTGTAAATTATAATAATTTACCACTTGAATTAAACTGCTTAACCCATCTTGGTATATGTCATCCTGTCTGACAGTTAACTTCATTCGAATATATACGGCATTCAAGTTACATAAGTAGAATATGTCAAAATGTACATTATGTACATTCAATTCACTTTTGCGCAAACATAAACTCGAGCCTAGCTTCAAAAAACATGTATTTATAATACATATGCTGTGTGTGTATATATTGGTGATTATTGTGCACTGTACAAACACATAGCCTCGAACGCCATCATATGCACAAACAAACTTTGATGTGTATATACAATGTATGTACCACATACATACAAAACATGCAGACAGGGCGCATATTATATATAAGGGTGCAGACGACACATAAATAACCGCATAACGAGCGACTCGCCGGCAGCCACAACGTCGCATATTTATATATAGTACAGAAATTTATATTTATATTATAATATATTTATAGAAAATACTATGATCACTTAATAAATAAATACTGATATACTCACTTGTTCGAACACATTCTCCGGACTGCTGTCCCGACTGTCCTCGTGGTGTGATGAGCTAGAGGCTCGACTGATGTCTATGCGTGGCGTCGAGGGCGTATGCACGGTAAGACTACTGCCCGCTCGGCCAATTGGTGGTGGATGGTTCTCGACGCTAGCAGCGGTCGTAATAATCGGTGGCGGTCTATGCGATCTTGTTCTTTTCGGTGTCTCGTGCTCCCGAATATCTGGCATTCTCGGTGTGTCCATCGACGCGGCAGCCTCCATCTGAAAAAAAAACACACACAGAGAACACATGAGTAATCATTATAATCGCAGACCGCTGTCACCAATGTAAAAAGCACACATACAATTTCCACAGATTATGCTTTACATAACAGGCACTATGCTAAAGCTATGTATAAAGTTTGCATTTCAATGAGCAAAAAAAGGTAATTCGCCACATTGAAAACACGCAATTTTCCAAAAGCCGGAGGCACAAAACCTTTGCGAATACGCAGAGCGCGTCCGGCACAGTATAGTCCCTACGTGAAACTAACACCATCTAACTTTAATTGACTGTGTGTGTGTGTGTTCGAATTGAATTTCCGCACAGTGCGCCGAAAAGTATGAACTGAGCCTGATGTGAGCACATGCGCAGAAATTGTTATGGGGTAGCTACTCCCGGTCACACACGCAACGAATGGGGAATATATATTTTTTGGGAATGGGGTGTGCTGCAAGTGTTTTGCGGTTAACAATTTTAATTATTTACCCTTTGAGCATGGATATGTTTGTTTCATTGATTATGTGCCTAGAATGCAACGAATCCCTTCCGTTGTTTATTGTTCAGGAAATATTTGAATAAAAAAAATATACGTATTTTTACCTGCATGCATTTTAGAAAACATTACGTGTGATCATTACATGGTTCAAAAATTTACCATTTTGAGATATTTCAAAGGAAATTCCACTGAAATATATCAATATTAATTGTAATATCCCGAAATGTGTCCACCAAACAATTCGAGTTCATCGAAAATAAATTTTCCTTGAAAAGCGTTTAAGGCAATTTTGCTTATTACACGACCTAAAATATGCACTAAATTGCAGCAGGAATATGCCGCGAAACCCACACAACAACAATAACATAAGTCATTTCAGCATTTCCCAACATTTTTTTTCTAGGGAAATTCTACTTACATATGAACACTTTTCTTACACATCAAATTAAGTACCTACTTAAGTCCCGTAGTATTTTATTCATTTCCGAAACCGGCGTAAGAACATCCGTTATAGAGCCGTTGAATATTCCCTTTGAAAAACAATGGAATATAGTAAGGGATATTTTAATGAAATATACAAATATTTCGAACATTTTCCACAGAAATATCTATCTAATCTAATACACTAAAAACTTTCTGAAAATACGCTAGCGGTTTTCTCGAAAAAATGAATTACAGAAATAACACAAAATATTCCACAATTTCCTATACGTTATTTTCCAAGATTTTTTCAAATATTGCCAGAAGGTTTCCAAAAATGGAGTGCCTATGGAAAATATCCCTTGATGGATTTTTTTTTGACATATACAAATATTTTGACCATTTAAATTTTACAGAAATATACAAATATTTCCAACATTTGAGATTCTCCACAGAAATATCTAAAAAAAAATTTTTTTTTAGCTTTTCTCTAAAAACGGAATCTGCACAGACATTTCCCAAAATATTCCATAATTTCCCATATGTTTTTTTAAAGATTATTTCATTTTTAATTTAAATTCCGAATGAATATTTTTATCCTCAGGTAAATTGTTAAAAGTTTCCCAAAAATGCATGTAGTACCTAAAGAAAATATCCCATGATGGGATATTTTACTGAAATATACAAATAATTTGACCATATAATACTATTGAAGATTCTCCATGGAAATAACTACATAACAATTATCTGAAAATATTTTAGAGGTTTCCTCGAAAAAACGGAATCCGCACCGAAATATTCAAGAATGTCACATGTGTTTTTAACCAAGATTCTTTATATGTTTTCCAATTTCCAAATAATTATTTATTATTATCGAAAATATTCCATGAGGAATATTTCAAGGGATATTTTACTGAAATATTAAAATATTCTGACCATTTAATATTAAGGAAGAGTATCCACGGATATATTTACAATTTGTGTCCCCTTCAAGGTAATCCTTCTTTTGTATATATATATATATTGTATTTTAGAACTGTCAGTGATCGGTTGTGTTTCTGTGCTGTTCTGCATTTTTTTGTTTTTTTTTTCGCTGTTTTTGTTGCATTTTTGAAGCTGTTGTGTTGTGGAGCTGTTGATACCCTTTGTTCAGGTCTCTGCCATCGTGTGTCTTGTTTTTTTTCTTGTGGCTGGACTGTTAAACTGGGTTATAATACGAAATTTTGTGGCAAATGTGAGTTGTATACTATGTATGGCCTTGAGCTCTTCCAGCGATGCGGTTTTTATTTCTCATGTTTTTTTCAGGGAATAGGAAAATTCGTAGGTACTATGTAATGATTAGGGAGTTGTTTTTGGACATACATTCATTCATTCGACGGTTCTTTTGGTCATGTGTTTCCAAGATTCTGCATAACAAGTTTCTTCTTTTCATCGGTTGTTAATATGCTGGGTGTCCATCTTCTTCTTCGCCAAATGCACACACACAACATTTTAAGTTCTTTGGAGCCCTTAATTTTATTTTTCAATTAAAATGTAATACACATTCTTTGATTCTAACCTCTTGACATACGCTTCTATCGAAAGAGAGTAGATCTAGCGATTTTATTAAGATATGATGAGATAACCGTACAAGTACCCTTGAGTGGTAATGTTTCCGGACACGCAGTCTATAATCTCTCCGAACAGATTGAGATGCAATTTCGTCTATCTATAATCCTTATTTTGTCTATGTTACTGATTTGACTGCTGAAATCCGGCCAAGTTATGGCCTCATTACTGGGTAAAACATGAGGTTATTTGTGAGCAGTTACTCATGCCGATTTAATCACAGCATTTCCTTGACGAAATTTAAGATCAAACGTGGTCAGGTCGTTTCTTCAACTTGAGAGACAATTCTGTAAATACCTTATGTGTCAGAAATTCCATGAAGTCCCGAAAGTTCTGCAGCACGTAGTACATAAGAACGGCAGCCAAAATCAGTAGCCAAAACCACAAAACGACTTTTCTGTTATAATATTCGCTAAGACATACAGTTCATTCATGCTTTCAACTAATGAGACTTAGTGATCTTATGAGAATTATCTGGATGCCTTGCCAAGCTTCTACTTCGGAGACCAAATGTCAAAAATTTACATAATTACTGATCGTTACTGAATCCCTAACCCTCAAAAGCTTTTGCAGTAGCGCATATTCAACAAACAGTGCAAGCGACCGCTACAGAATGTATCGGCGTCAATTGATATAGAATACATTGCCTAATAAACCATATATTTGTTAGTCCATTAGATGATAAACGTAAATAAAATAAGATTTAAAACGACTCTCGTAGTAAAGATAAGTATCTCAGTCTATGTTTTCAGCACTCTTTGCCTTAGATTAAAAAAAATCCTTTATAAATCCTTCTCGCAATAAACTCCATTAAACTGAACCTCGATTTGTGTGTATGGAGTAACGTTCTAAGTAAGAACGGGCGCGCGCAGATCACAGATCGGCCTCCAGTCTTTCCATATCAAAGTATTTGTACTATTCACCAAAAAGTATAAAGATTCCAAGAATTGCACTCCTTGTAGAAAGTACTTAGCACGTTTAGACCTGAGGGTCATATTCGATTCGAAATCGAAATGCATATTGAAGCTATATTTTGTGAGCTAATAATAAATAAACAACAACAACAACACTAAATAATAAATAAATAATTTTACATGAAAAATATTTAAAAACTAGTTTTTTGTTTATGTGAACTAAAACTGGTTTTTTATTATTTAAAAAAAAATTAAGATTTGCGAGTCAAAAAGTCATATATTTTTTTTTTACATAAACAAAAGACATTTAATATGTATATATATGTTAAATTACGTTAATTATTTATATTTAATAAAAAGTTCTAATGTAAAGTAACCGTTTGCACCATCTGCCTGAGAAAACTTATAAAAATAAGGTCATTGAGATTGAATTGAGAATTGAGATCACGAGATTTTTGTATAAATAGAGGCCGAAATGGTGATTCTACCTCTCCACGCTGAACAGGTTTTACACCACCTGGCGTATCAAGCTTAACCCAGCTAAAGCGGAGGCTGTCGTGTTCAAGCCACTCCAGAAACACTAAATACCTTAGTATTATATTCAATAATACATTTTCCTTTGTTCAACAGGTTTCGGAAACAATTGCCAAGACGAAACGGACATTTGGAGCCCTTCGTAGTGTGCTAAGCATGGAGGTCAAGCTTCTCTGCTACAAGCAGTTGCCTTTAGACCTATCATCAGCTACGGATTTCTTGCGTGGTATCGGCTATCGGCATATACGTAATAACATATTGTATAAGCGTGCATCGATGAGTAGATTGGATATTCATCTGCTCTCGTCCGCCCTTGTGAGCCTCGCGAAATGTTCTGAAAACGCCACTATGCAGCAGTGCATAGTGTCGGATGCAGATTATCTCGAGGATCCGGAGCACCTTCACAAGCCAGCCTGGTACCTCAAACACCTACAGGACAAGGACGAAGTGTTCCAGGGAGAAGTCCCCATCTAGCATCACAGGAGATTTATGAAATGGAACACAACGGACACGGACGCATTCTACAGCACAGGAGTGTAAATGGAAACTTCTTAGATGTTAAGTATTAGTAAGTATTAGTTTTAAGGTTAAAATGATAAATATAGTATGAATGTTGCGTATGTGTTATATGAATGTCGTATATTTAAGCAAAGTCCAGACGTTTTGCCGTCAGAGGGACTGACTGATGAATGTAATGATCATATGTAGTTTAAAATAATGTGAATTTCGAAGCAATAAATAAATAATGTAATTTCAAATCGACGAAATATTAAACAAAATGTATTAGTTTTTTAAGATACATTTGTTACGTTTCCGGCAATAAATTAAATTAAATTAAAATTAAATGATTATGCGTTCAGTTACGATTGCAACCACGTTGTGTGGACTGTCTGTTATATTGAGCTTGGAGTTTCATATATTTATATAAAAAAACCTTTTAAAAGGCTTCTATCTTCGTATCTTGGCACTCGCTATTCAAGCAGTCCTTGGATGGCCAGGGGAATTGTCTCCCTAACCTATCTGGATTTTTTTGGACTGTAATCTCTGATATGTGGGATCTCACTCTCCATCCAAAGCTCAATGCCAAATTTGACGATCAGATTAATAGGTCTATGGCGTTATTTTGTACAGGTGCGTAGCGCAGCCCGTGTTCAGTGATGTAAGAACGTGGTCATCAGAAACGTTTAGTAGTATTCCGGAAAAAGTCCATAAATTAGTGCGAGCTTTTGGAACGAAGAAAACGCAATTCAAAAGACCTCAAATGCAAAGAAATAAAGTGCTCCTTCATTATGACAATGAAAATGTGCTTGTCTTTGGTCGCTATAGCCAACATTTATGAAAATAGCTTCTCCTTATTCTCCGAATTTAGCGTCTATTTCCTGTTTCCTAACATAAAACATTTCCGAATAATGATGAAGTAATAGGCACCGTAACCACTATTTTGCATACTTTCCAGAATCCAATTATTTGTAGGAATTTGAACCAAAATACCGCATTGTTCCATGTTACTGTTAGGGTACCAACTCCTCAAATAATCATGGATGTCTTCAGATTACTCCAAAAATTGTCGCATTTTTGTATAAACACGTCTTGCTTATCGCTTATAACATGACTCACATACAATTATTTTGGTAATATATACTCTGATTAGAGAAGCACACTCAATAACATCAGATAAACGTTATCTGTTTTAAAGCATTTTACCTACTTATTTAGTAGTTACTAGTTAGTATTATTGTTGTCGTTGTAGAAATAGCATCATAAAAAACAAGCAAAAAAAACCCGGGATTTAATCAAATATCACGATTTGCCTGATCTGGGATTATTGAAAAAGTGATGACAACATTTGATTGTGAAGTGCTACTGGATAATAAATCCAATGGTACGCCACATTTTAATAGCGGTCAATCTATAAGCGGAAATGTAATAGTAACAGTGCACAAGCAAGCCAATATTATAGGTAATCAATTTAGATTAGATTAGATAAATACATATCAAATGAACATAGTTTTTTCAATGTTTATAGATTGTGGTTGTTATTTTTAATAATCCATTTTTTCAATTGCATTTGCATATAATTTAGCCATATT
Source organism: Bolitophila hybrida (assembly GCA_027564075.1). Taxonomy (NCBI): domain Eukaryota; kingdom Metazoa; phylum Arthropoda; class Insecta; order Diptera; family Mycetophilidae; genus Bolitophila; species Bolitophila hybrida. The sequence continues at coordinate 27,385 of JANSTU010009429.1, forward strand.
CTTGAACGTACGTGGAAGGGCCAAAACGCATTGGGGCAAATATCACGGATCCCAAGTGTATGATGATTTCAAGGGAAAAGAGCAAGTGCTTGACATAAAAGAGTACTTTTATGGATCTGATGCTTATCGTAAGCCTAAAATCGATTTTTATAAAAGATTGCTCATAAAATGTCTGTATTTTGTTCATAAATCACAAACATTTTATAAACAATCTTTTAATAAAATATATGCAATAACATGAACATATACTTAGGTAAGACTACAATTGAAAAAGGTATCTATGCCTATAAATTCGATGTACAACTTCCATTCGAGCTACCAACATCGTACGACGAGAGCCAAAGAGGTAGCGTTCGTTACGTTCTTGAAGTGCACATTCAACGGTCAACACAACGTATGGATAAAGTGTTTCCACTCAAGTTCAATGTCCTTAAAACAGTGGATTTAAATGCAGAGGATTATCTGAGGGTATGTATATCGTGTAAACGTACAAAATTATTATTACCCTTTATGTTTACAGAATTCTGTAGTTCGTGAAGAGAAATTTACATTCACTCGTTTCTTATTAATGAAATCCGGTAATCTTCAAGTGAAAGCCACTATTCCGATGGCAGGTTTTATAGCCGGACAAATTATTCGTATACAATTGGACATTAACAATCGAAGTAGTGAAGATGTTTTGCAATTCGAGATCGATTTAGATAAAGTACTGCATAACTTTGTATATATATTTAGAGGTTAGTTTTTTAATGTTGTAATATATACAGACAGTCGTGCGTTACGACAAGGGCTGCAAGAACAAGAAGGTCAAGAAGATTACGGTCAGCAGTACGGTTATAGCAATGGGATGTCGAAGGAATCAGGCCGCTCTGCGTTTCGGTGAGATCACCATTAACAATGTAGCTCCAACGGATGTTACATCGAACCGTCTAATAACTACTAGCTATGAAATTAAGGTTGTTAACTTGCTCTAGAAATTGGTTTTGTATCAATAACTATCTTCGTTTACAGATCAAATGCATTGTGAGCTCTGTACACTCAAATCCCGTTATAAGGCTTCCTGTTATTATTGGTACAATTCCGATTGGTCAACTAATTGATAGCTACATTAGTCCTGAGTTGCCTGAGGATTTCTTTAGTGCAGGTTAGTTGTACTTTTGTAGTTTCCGATAATAGAGTAATTAACGGAAAATCTTCTTTTTCAGAACCGCCTAGCTACGATGAAGCTGTCGGAGGAGTGATGGAGGACACAAACATTTAATGATTACTGGAAAATACATTTTATTTATATATTTCTTTGGTGTTTTTGTATTGTAATACGTTGATAGAAGACAAACGAAAAAATGGCCATCAGATTTTTCTATTTTGGTAGGTAACTTTTTGGATTTGAATTTTCTATATTTTTTTATTTAATATGAATAGCTCTTTTTCTTAAGAAATTGACAATACTTTTTTTATTACTAGGAGAAAGAAATATTTTTCTGATTTATACCATTTTCCATCTCTGCCAGATCATCTCTTCAAGAGTCTGAGGGTTCTTCATTAGACTCTTGTCCTTCCAAAAACCTCACAATAAAAAGTCTGGACCATAATTGTCCAGTTTGAGCGTAAGTTGCTAACATATTGTATACCCCACGCTCCTCCTTGAAAGGCTTGATATAGCTTTCGAAACTTGGCAGTGCCGATGTACTAACTACTAGTTGAGTTAGGCTTTACTGTCACCCGCGGCCAGCTTTTAAAAAGAAGAATGCAAACCCTCCTCGTCTGGCCTAATAAACGAAACTAAAGGTCCGAGAGCCCGATCAACTACTCCAAAGTGAAATCTGGAATCCCCAGTCGGATAATAGGCATCATGTTCTCTGTCATTGTGGGTTTTCATTCCCCAGAGTCCACTTCCTCAGTGGAGATCTTGCCGGACAGTACAAATTGTCAAAACGATTAGGCAATACAGCCTTCTGAATTTCGATTGTGGCTCTTTTTCGAAAAGTAAGAGGCCCGATGGTCACCTCCAGCATAAACAGCATACCATGCAAAACTTTGAGCGGGTGAAATGGCTCAGTTTTTTTGGTGTGCGAGAAGTGATAATTTTACTTATTTACATATCCAGATGTCATCCTTGTGGTTGAGATTCAGGATAGTTTTAGCGTAGGTTATAGGTAGGTAGGTAGGTTATATTATTATATATAGGTTTAGCTTATGCGCTGATGTCTGCACTTTGTAAGGAGACATCTCAAAGTCTTTCACCAAAATTTGCTGTAAAGACCACCGACTGATGTCCAAGTGGCACGTCTGCTGGTCGATATTCCGGGGTACTCTGCGAAATATTCAGTCATACAGCGTCGATATTCTCAGCAGAACGGCTGCTCCAAATTCGGTCAGCCCTGGCAGCATCTCGTGTTGTCCCATACTCTTCAAGGCAATCGGCAAAACCCCGTAGAGTTTGCCCAGTTGGTGTCGGATACCACAGAAAAATTATTCCGCAAAACAATCGGAACAATTATTTCGTGTTCTTGAGGAGTATAATGATCAAAGTCTTGTTAACGTGTATTTTGTGTCTGATTACTTCACAAATATCAAATCAGAATTAACACTTGCTGCCATTTGCAAAAAATACAGCATCTTTTGTCCTTTTTATCTACCCTTTGGAGCACGTCCGTCCACACTCTTTTTTGTATCTTTATTTTGAAATCCTATTTATCTAGCATGACAAACACGCAAGTGCTGCCAATAATAATACTTTTTTCGACTTTTGAATTGAAGAATGTTTTATAGCCATAGGTTTGGTTGGAGAAATATGCTAGACAAGGTCCAAACCAACAGATGGTTGTTGTAGGCCACATAAAGTAAAAAGAAAGAAATTAACATCGGGCATTAAAAACTGCTATTTTGGATGATTTTCTTTAAACAGTTTTTAACTAACAAGTAAAAAAATTAGAAACAAATGTCAGATTGATTATTATGTAGATATTTACCTAGAATTTAACATTATTTAATTAGTTGAGAAACAAATTTATATAAAGGGTTTTCCAATAGGGACGCTCGAACTTTGACAGCTCATTGCGGCCATGTTGTTTGAGTGACAGATGTCAAA
>JANSTU010009430.1:0-16017 GCA_027564075.1 Bolitophila hybrida
AATGACAACTTTTATAATTAAAATCAATATAAAATGAAAACAGAGAACTATGAGTGAGTGGATTCGTAAATGTTTAATTCACACGCTACAAGGGTCATAAAAAATTACTGAACTTTAGTTAGTGTCATACAAATTGATTGAACCTAAGGGTCATAAACATTATTGAACCCTAGGGTCTAAAAAAATTATGAAACCTTTGGGTCTAAACTACTGAACCCTGGAGTCATAAACATTATTGACCCCTAGGGTCATACAAACTATTGACCTTTAGGGTAATAAAAAATTACTGAACCCTAGGGTCATAAAAATCATAGACTCCTAGGATCATAAAAAAATATGTAACCATAGGGTCATTCAAATTATTGACCCCTAATTACTGAACCCTACGGTCATAAACATTATTGATTCCTAGGGTCATAAAAAATGATTTAATCCTAGCTTCATACAAACTATTTACCTCTAGCGTCATAAAAAAATAATTGAAACCTAGGGTCATAAACATTATTGACCTCTAGGGACATACAAAATCGTCATAAACATTATTGACCCAAATTGATTAAACCCTAGGGTCATAAAAAATATTGAACCTTAGGGTCATAAAAAAAATGTTGAGTCTAGGATCATACACATTTTTGAATCCTAGGGTCATAAAAAAATATGTTACCCTAGGGTCATACATATTAGTGACCCCTAAGGGTCATAGAAAATTACTGAACCCTAGAGTCATAAACATTATTAACCCCTAGGGCCAGCATATTTTGAAATTTCTTCCAATGTCATTAATCCCACCTTTTTACAAAAGTTCTAGATCTGACGCTTTGCTCGGTGGGTACGCTTGATTTAATTTTTAATGTGATCTATCTAATGTGGCTACAAAAAAAAAATATTTCAGAGTTACCGAATTACCGCACAAGACTAAACTATTTCTAGGATCTCACCATATCTCTATGGACCCTAGCAGCCCAAGGTACGGAAAATTCATAAAGAACTTTCAAGTTCATTAAAAGTAGCTGAAGTTCATTTAAAGTTACATTAATTTTTCGGTAATACTTTAAAGGTAGCCAGAGTTTGTTTGGAGTACATCAGTATTGTTACCGAAACTCAATATTCTTTAAGCGTACAGTTAAAGTAGTAGTAGTACAAACATGCTCATTGTTGTTTTAGAGTACATTTAAAGTAGCTAGAGTACACTATATTTGAGCAACCAAAAGTCGTTTATCTTTATGAATAATTTAAAAGTAGTTGAAGTGCTTCAAATGTACTTGTAAAGTTACTTTAACAGTATATCGTATAGTACATTTAACCGCTAAAGATAAGTTAAAAGAACTTTTAATGAAACACGAAAGGTACTTTAATTTCGCCATTCTCTGGCGTGTTATATGTTTATGTAAATGTTGGCAAAGTACATTTAGAGCGTAATGTAAAATACTAAAATGCAGATGGGCTACTACTCATTTAATCTATGTAATAATTACATTAATAATTTTTTTTTTATAATTTCAGAAAAATTCACCCGTTGGATAATAGTCAAACGTCAAATACCACAAATTTCTCGTCGACAGCTTTTTAGATGTGACGAAGCCTTTTCTAACGAAATTGCTGCCTATCATATAATGATTCCGGCTCTTCGTCAGATCGCTGGGTCCAGAATAAAGTTACCCTACCCGCAGTGTTTGTATGCTGGATGTGATGATGTTGGTGATATTGTGGCCGTAGAAGACCTTTGTCATTCAGGTTACAAAATGGTCAGTCGTCTTAAAGGTCTGGACTATGATCACAGTAAACTTGTGATGCAGGTATGTTTAAAGTCACATTATAATTTACTCAATATCATAACCTCACTTTTATTTAACTTTTTAGGAACTAGGTCATCTTCATGCCGTCTCAATTGCCATGAAACGTTTGGATCCACAAGCATTTGTACAGATTACAAAAAACATAAAGGAAATTGTTTTCTGTTCAGAAGCGGCCGAATTCTATGGACACTGCTTGGAGAGCTCTGTGCGAGAAGCTCTGTCCAGTTTGCGAACAAGCAATTATAATGGAGATTTGAGTGAAGCAATAGATAGAATAGAAAAATTATCTGGAAAATTGTACGATAAAATGTATGAACACGTAACGCACTGCGATGACCAGTGGAGTGTCATGTGTCACGGTGATCTATGGATAAACAATTTAATGTTCCAGTACAGCATCAGAAATTCGAAAATCGTTCAAAGTTTACGACTTATTGATCTACAAACAGCCCGGTACTCTTCGCCTGTCATTGATATTCTTCACTTTATTTACTCTAGCACAGACCAAGAACTTCGAAAACATCACCTGACCGATCTGATTACTGACTATGTGAATTCATTGATACATTCCGTTCGTTTGCTTTTGGAGAGGACAGATCCAGCAGCCTGTAGAAAATTGGTCACAGAATTTACAGTCGACAGTGTATTCAGAGAATTTAAACAGAAAGCATTGTATGGACTTGGAATCGCTATGTGGATTCTACCGGCAATATCATTTGATCCCGATAATTTGCCTGATTTAAATTTAGTAACGCTTAGTGACCTGAAGGGATCGCAACAGGAAAAATCAATGACGTCATTTCAGACACCATTGTATCATGCACGCTTAAAGGAAGTAGTAACAGAGTTCTATGAATCGGGCTATCTGAATTAATATACGTAGTCTTATTAAGAATTATACACCTATATAAGTATTCTGTAAAAATGTACAAATTACTTTTATATTCAATTTATCACCTATGTTATATTTGTCATCGATTTCTGTTATATTTATAGATGGCGCAATTAAATTTCCAGTAGATGTCTACAGATATAACACAATATAGTTGACATTTCGCGAACAAACAAATAAAGTATATTTTGGACAGAATTTGTGAAGTAGTGTGTGTATGATTGGTTTGCATGACGTAAACATATGAATTAAGTGATTTTAATTTAATTTGACTGAGTAAAACAAAAAAGGTGACAATCACAGGGTAATGTACGGCATTCTAAAGGATGCTTTTGTTTTATCTATCGGTGACAATTCTAGATTGTCATATCTATCTAGTTTTGTATTATATTTTTACTATCCTTGATATTTTACTTTTAAAAATTGTGTAAAATAATTCCTTTTACATTTTTTTCTTAGAATTTAGTCATGGTAGCGATTCTGTGCAAAAGTTTTCACACGCTAGCTACTCAAATGAAACAACTATTTTAGAACGCAACCTAAATGTATTTTACGTGCGTTGCTGTGCGTTTTAAATCAACTTCTGCTTGAACAAATATTGCGGTATTATTACTTTTTATTGTTTAGTCGTATTAATATTTGTCTTAAGTATAAATAAATAATAATAACATGAATGTAATTATAATAATAATAATAATAAAACATTTTTTAACATATTCGACAAAAAAAAACTGAATGTGTCGATCTGCATTTTATAACGCACAGAATTGATATTCAGATCGGCTCGCCACAGTAATCATACTCGTGCCATTTAATTTGTACCAAGACCCTCTGTCTAGTATAGTATATAAATAATTTTCAAATATCAAAATAATTAAATGATATTATATTATTTTTAAAAAAAAACGTTCCTTTTTAAATTTTACTGTACTATTTTAATAACAAGGTCCAAATGCATGATCCACATGTATTCACTGTTCATTGGTTGTTTATTTGCTGGTGACGTTTCATTCCACTGCCACCGTGATTACTGTCAAAATATATTAAAAATTTACTAAAAAGTGCCAACATGGTTGAGGAAACTAGTGTAAAAACTGAGAAAAATCCCGAAGAAATCGCTTCCGTCGAAGTGGTGGAGGCTGTTGCTGGTCCGAAGGTGTTCACCATTGAGAGTATCCTTTTTTTAATGAAAACATTTCGATATTTTGTTATTAAACACAAACATTCATATCACTCACATAACCCCAATAGTGAATAGACCTTTCACTATATTTAAGCCTAACAACGTCTAGTTTAGATTATCCTTACATTATCATAAAATAGTATTACGGTTGATCAAAGATGCCCAGCAACAACATGGACTGCGTCATCGAGACTATCAGCGCTACCGTGGATACTGCACTCGTCGTATTGGACGTCTTCGTAAGGTATTAAAGCTGCCGCAAGGCGAGAAGCGTCATTACAAGAAGCGCGATGTGTTGTTGGCATTTATTGAGGGTAAGCAGGCCGACGAGAGATATTTGCATATTCCGCTGACTCTTGCCGAACGTGCATGGTCATATGCAATGCAACTGCGACAGGAGTCTAATACTGAGCCACGCAAAAAGTTTCATCTGATTGGAAAACTTCGTAAGGCTTGTGCGTACTCACTGCAATTGCAGGAACTTTGCAACGTAAGAATCTACGGTTATAATTTCGTATTAATTTTATATTTATGGCAATTTTTATAATCCTAACAGAGTCATGTATGTGATGCACGAACTAAACTGGAAGCAGAAGCCTATGTTGCCTGGATGCATGGAACATTGCATTTCGAACTGTCACTCTGGAAAACTGCTGCTGAAAACTTGAAAAAAGCTCAGGTTGTTTACGAAAACCTAATGAATGCATTGCCAGAGGAGGAGCAGATTCTGTACAAGGCTAAGGTGAGGTTTTATTTTTCAATTTAAAAAGAGATTCCGAAATTTTATAATAAAATAATAAAAATGTCGATAGGTGGATGAAATCACGCCAAGTTTGCGTTATTGTGCATACAATATTGATGACGGTGCTTCCATTGATGATATCATGGAAATGCGTGCGCAGGGTTTGATCAGTAACTTGGATGCACTGGTCTCACAGACCAAATCGCAGAGCAGTGAAGCTTTGCAAACAGCTGAATGGTATGGACGAAAAGTTACCGTGCGTCCCGAGAAAGTACGTTTGTTTTTGCTCAGTGTACAGGATCTGGACAAGAGTCTAGAAAAGGCAAAGACCGTACAGGCTAAAATTGAGATTACCGAAGCGGTATTGGTCGATTGCAAGGATGCCATCACAGCTGTCAAGGATGAAATGAAACAAGATCCTAAATTGCGTCAAACCGAGACAGGAGCTCCGGTGACCGGTATACAATTTTTACTGGCTTATTTGTCGTATATTCGTTTGATCCGTACGCTAGAACGAAATACCTATTTGGTAGCTCAGGCAAAGCAAAATCTTGAAGACAATGCCGAAAAGGCCAGTGATGGTGGCAAAAAGACACGACCACAAGACTTGACTAGACTGTATGAGATTATCTCACAAAACGTTCTTGAACTACAGCAAATCTCTGGTATGGAACAAGATACATTGTACCAGAGAGATATTGAAGTTCTGTCACTTTCATTCAAGGCATTCCGTTGCTACTACATTGCCGTCACTCTGGTCGGTATGAAGCGTTGGAAGGAGGCCGTTGCACTGTACGTACGATCCACAAATTATGCCACTGAAGCCCTTAAATCGAAACCACAACAGTTTAATCTAACCGCTGATCTCAAAGCACTTATTGAGAAGATTGAGAGCTGCAAGTTTTCAGCTCATGCATACAGTGTCTTAGAAGATGATCCAGCTGAAGAATCAGCTTTGTATGGTAAGACAACCAGATCTTCGAAGCCTCTATTTGAACGTCTGTCACTGTACAAGGAAGATCCACAGCTAAACACAAAGAATCCGAATGTGTTTAAATTGACGCCGGACATGCAACCGATTCCGTGTAAGCCATTGTTCTTTGATTTAGCATTGAATTTCGTTGAGTTTCCATCGCTGGACGATAAATTGGATTTGGTAGGTGACAAAAAGGCGGCTGGCATTTCTGGATTTGTCAAGGGTTTCCTAGGATGGGGTGGAGCCAGCAAATAATCAACGAACAACAGTATATGAGTTAGAATTTTATATTTCGTTTTCTTTAAAATTATGGTGTTCACTGTTCAAAATAAATATTCAAATTGTATTAGAACTGTCTTCTTATTATATCGAATTTTAGACTAAGAAAATCTTAATTTAATTTTTAATTATTTATTTACATTTTATTAATAAATTTAATTCTCATTGTAAACCCTGTACCACGTTAGACGCACTCATTTAATGATGCACTGTAATTGGTTTTTCTAATGTTGTTCATGCTGACTGTCAAACTGACATAATACGTTGCAACTTCACGCCGCATGCATGGTATTTTATATTTTCTTTTGGTATAAATTTGTGGCAGACACGCAGTGAGCGTTCGCCCATCGTATTCCAGTTCTCTAAATCCGGAGCAGGTAAACAGCCTCTCTTAACCACTAAATACTCCGTTGATCTTGTGTCTTGACATTAATTTAAAAACAAATCCGGCTTCACGTCGTCGAACTGTGTGTAGAAGTTGTTGTTACAAATTTTGAGGTTATTGTACAACACGAAATTGATGTGTGGCAAAAGTGAATGGAAATACATAAATTAAAAATATAGTATTATTAAATGTTAATTGTTTTGTATTTTTGTTTAGAATGTCACGCAACAAAGCTCACGAGGAGACGGACAAGCAAACCCGTATTGCTATTGTCAGTGCGGACAAGTGCAAGCCGAAGAGATGCAGGCAGGAGTGCAAGAAATCGTGCCCAGTTGTACGAATGGGAAAGCTATGCATTGAGGTCAGTCCGATCTCGAAGATTGCTGCCTTGTCCGAGGAGCTGTGCATTGGTTGTGGTATATGCGTTAAGGTATATTAAATATAATCGACTGTCCAAATTAGACTAATCTAATTTCTATTTTTTTTTTTTTTTAGAAATGTCCCTTCGACGCAATCATGATTATTAATGTGCCTAGTAATTTGGAGAAGCAGACAACGCATCGTTACTCAAAGAACTCGTTTAAATTACATCGACTGCCTATTCCACGTCCTGGTGAAGTACTCGGTCTTGTCGGACAGAACGGTATCGGTAAATCGACGGCTCTGAAAATTCTAGCTGGCAAACAGAAACCGAACTTGGGTCGTTTCTCGGATCCACCAGATTGGACAGAAATTCTTGCTCATTTCCGTGGATCTGAGCTACAGAACTATTTCACCAAAATTCTCGAAGACAATCTAAAGGCTTTGATTAAGCCACAGTATGTTGATCAAATTCCTCGTGCCGTAAAAGGAAGTGTTGGTGCATCACTGGAACGTAAGGATGACCGTAAAAATCAACAAGAAATTTGTGAGATGTTAGATTTGACTCATATCAAGGATCGTGATGTTCAGGCACTTTCCGGAGGAGAATTACAGAGATTTGCTATTGCTATGGTGTGCATTCAGAATGGTGATATCTTTATGTTTGACGAGCCTTCTTCGTATCTAGATGTAAAGCAGAGATTAAATGCTGCCTTGACGATTCGTCATTTGATTCATCCAACGAAGTAAGTAATTCTGGAATAGTTGGTTCATGGCTATTATTAACAATTTCTTAATCTAGATTCATTATTGTGGTTGAGCACGATTTGTCTGTACTGGACTACTTATCTGACTTTATTTGCTGCCTGTATGGTTTACCCGGTTGCTACGGTGTCGTTACGATGCCTTTCTCGGTACGTGAAGGAATCAATATCTTCCTGGACGGTTTCGTACCCACTGAGAACATGAGATTCAGAACCGAGTCACTGACCTTTAAGGTATCCGAATCTGCTACCGAGGAAGAGGTTAAACGTATGAACCATTACATTTACCCATCGATGGTAAAGCAGCTTGGCAACTTTAAACTTACCGTTCGACAGGGTCAGTTTAGTGACTCCGAGATCTTGGTGTTGCTCGGAGAAAACGGTACCGGTAAAACAACATTCATTCGAATGCTAGCCGGTAACATGCCACCAGATGAGGGAGCTGAAAATCTGCCCGTTCTTAATATTTCGTACAAGCCACAGAAGATTTCACCAAAGTCTCAAGGAAATGTACGTCATTTATTACATGAAAAGATTCGTGATGCCTACATTCATCCACAATTCATGACCGATGTCATGAAACCAATGAAAATCGAAGAGATCATGGATCAGGAGGTACAGAATTTGTCTGGTGGTGAATTGCAACGTGTCGCTATGGTTTTGTGTTTGGGCAAACCGGCCGATGTGTATCTTATCGATGAACCATCTGCGTATCTGGATTCTGAGCAGCGTCTGGTAGCCGCCAAGGTTATCAAGAGGTATGTTTTTAGTGTCTTGAAATAAACTAGATTGTGATTTCATTTTCTCGTTCAGGTACATTCTTCATGCCAAGAAAACCGGTTTTGTCGTAGAGCACGATTTCATTATGGCCACCTATCTCGCAGATCGTGTGATTGTATTTGAGGGAACACCATCAATGGACACCATTGCCAATACACCACAGTCTCTGCTTGCCGGTATGAACCGTTTCCTAGAGCTTCTCGGCATCACATTCCGTCGTGATCCAAATAACTTCCGACCACGTATCAACAAGAACAGTTCCGTTAAGGACGTGGAACAAAAGCGTGCCGGTCAATATTTCTTCTACGAAGACCATAATTAAATAAAACTAACCACGTACACGAAGACCCAAGCGATAAACAGGGTATCTTGTGATATCCTTTGAAACACTCTCGCACATTCTGTAACAGATTGGATTTTGGTAAAGAAAATATTGATTTTTATCTTGTTATACAGTTTTTTTTTCATATTTTTGATAAAATGTGGGTAAAATAAATTGTACAATAAAATATACAGCTGTCATAATGTTGCTGCATTTGTAATTATACTTAAATATTTTTCACGTTTATCTGGATAAATCTATCTTGGAGACTTAAGACACCGCATTGTAAGTATATCCTGAACACAAGTATCCGATAATAATAACAAAAAGTATTATTTTTTAAATTTTAATTTGTCTTTTTGTCACAAATGTTTGATGGGTCTGGGTTTCTCACACTAAACATGCCCATGAATGTCTGTGCATGTATAGGCAAAATACATACATTTTTTTCTTCATTTTGCCTAGGAAACATTTGGCGCCTAAAATGCCCATAATTGTCTGTTGTGGTGCAAAAGACAGACATAACCTAACATACACGATATGTAAATAGCTGAATTTCCAATGGCTGCTTCATAGTACGCTGTATTTTCACTAAAATAAAACGCGGCCGTTCTACATAAATTTTCTTCAGAGACTAAAAGTAAAAACTACGATACGATGTACGATTGCACGATTTGTACCGCAAAGTCCGCAAACCGCGAGAGAACTGAGAGCGAAGAGCGTGTACGATGCGGCGTGATTGGTATAAAACGAGAAGAGACAATGTCAAAGAGCACACCGAAACTGACGCTCGGACTTCTTTCGCGATTGCCGAAACACAAGATCCGCCTCAAGCAAGATTGACAAAAGCTTGAGGTTTCCCGGTCAGAGCAGAGGTTACTTTCCACGTCTCCCATCCGTAGAAAAGGGCCGATTTGACGTTGGAGTTGAACAGCCTCAGCTTTGTTCGTTTTGACAGATGAGTGGAGCGCCAGACGACGCATCGCAAAGGCTGAGCAGGCTTTGTTGATTCGGGCATGTCGGGAAATGTCGCCAAGTTGCATTGCTTTTGCACTCTTCTTAAAATTTGAAAACAGTTCAGTGTAAAATTCATCTAAATGTGCACTGAAATGTCGCTAATTTGCACTGCTTTTGAATTTTATGGAGAGTGCAAAAACCGTGCAAATGGGCGACATTTCAGTGCAAATCAAGCTGAAATTTTAAAACATGTGTTATACAATCCGCGTAGGGTCTTTTTTATTTTCTGCCTTGGCGTTTTCAAGACTGCATTTTATGTGAACATTTCGCACAATTGGCACTGTTTTTTGCAATCTTCCTACAACTTCGTGAATTTAATGCCATTATGGCTACAATTTGTAAACCATCATATTTTTAAACACTGTTCGCACTCTTTTATATATATTAAATAAATTAATAACAAATTCTCAAGAAAAATTATATATAGTTTATTTCCCTTTTTGCCCTGAAGCTTTTCATAAAGTATTTTATTTCGGATGCTGTTTACGAAAATGTTTTTTTATTGCCAAATCTTTGATTTAGCTCAATAAATTAATGCTTGCGTGTGTCTGTATAAATAATCTTGTTTTAGTAAAAAAAAAAAAACGGAAATATATAGATGTGGGTATAAATTAATATTGGCTTCGTCGATGCTTGTCTTGCCTGACCAAGAGAATAAGATCAATGCCTTATAGTCAAGAATATGTCCAAATAGTTGGCATTTCGTGCATCTTAAGGGTGTTGGTATGAAAAGTCTGGTTTTTACATTTTAATATCCAACTGTGATGGTTTCAGGAAATACAGGGCAATTAAATTTTAATATATGTAATGGTGTTGCTATAAACTCTATATTTTCCTTCAGTGAACCTTTTTAATATCCTGCGGGTGTGTACGACGCCTTGTTTACGGAGCTCATTTGTAATTGTTTCTTCTGACTCTTTCATTATATCTGGACAGTAAATTGTTCCGATAGACTGATTAAGAGTAAGGTGCTCTTTAATAATGACTTCGGCAAGACCTCCAAAGGTTTTGCTTTCATTAGAGAATCTGTTTTGGTTTTTATTTTTTGTTTGAATAAGCATGGTCCCAGTCCGGAGTCTAAAGCTTTTATTATACAAAAGACAGAGTAAGTGTTAAGGCTTTTACTGGGGTCGGCATGTTCCATAGTAATATACTTCTCCACGAATGTGAAACTCAGCGATTTTCTTTTTCTGTCAATGGGTGGAAAATCAGCTGTATTGTCTAAAATACTGTAGATATTATGTGTTAGCACTCTGCCACCAGAGGATGATGCCATGTTGAAAAATACACAAATTCAACCGGTTTGGTTACGACAGTCACGTCAAACATTTTTGCGAAATTTGCACATAAAAAGTCGCCAGTTTGGACGCAGAGGCAGAAGGCACGAGATGTGTGCGAAAAGCCGTACAAAGTGTTTTTCCTAAATGCAAAACCAGTGCAAATGAGCGACAATTCAGTGCAAATTTATTCTTTCTTTGCATTTGCACGAAAATCCGCGCATTGGGCATTTTTTTTTTGATTTTCTGCCTTGGCGTTTTCGAGACTGCATAGATTTTGTACACATTTTGCACTACTTTTCTGAGTACAAACTGGCGTCATTTTGTGTGCAAATCTCGCCAATTGGCACTGTTTTTTTGGGTACAATATGTAAAAAAAACACTTTTTTAACTCTGATTTCAAATTTTCACTCTTTTATATAAATAAATGAATTATAAATTCTTGAGAAACATTCAAATTATTTTATTTATTAGGCGTTTTTGTGTGCATGCTTTGCCCTGAAGCTCTGAGGTACCCTTTTCATAAAATACTTTATTTCCGATTATGTTTTCGAAGAGGGTTTTAAGGACAGCGTGTTTATCTGGTTTAACTCAATAAATTGATGCTTGCGTGTATCTGTAAATAAACATCTTGCAATTTGAAATAAGTAAATTTACCATTATTTTTATTTGAATTCAATAATATTTTTTATTAAGTTTTAGTTTTATTTTACATTTCTCAAAATTACTATTGCTTTTGTTTACACTTATATTCTTTCTACCGCTGTCAAAAAGTCAGAATTTATCAAATAAAAGTAATCTTAAGCTATTACAATGGTATAAGAGGTATAATATTAAACATTTTCTTAATGTTATCATATGAGCACATTTAAAATAATAAAATTATTATAATTTCTTTGATTTAAAAAAAAAAAATTCAAAAAAAGAAAGACTTATTCTAAATGTTAAATGTATGTATATTGGGAACATACCCAATATAATGAATACATTCTTAATAGTTAATTCAATAAATATTCATAAAAATACGTCGTATGCATATTTTATAGATACTCCATTCCCATCTGCACCTGAACTGGTAGTACATAGTTGTAATCATCATCGAAATTATCTTCGTTATCGATATTTCCATCGTCATCGATATTTTCTTCTTCGTTAGTAATATTTTCATTGTCATTCTCAGTATAATCATCACCATACTCCTCACATGGAATGTCGGTTTCGGTCTTAACGATCGAAGTAATATTCATAGCATTGAAAACATTCTCTTCCATTTCTTCAACATTGTCATTTTCTTCGTTATTATCATCCGCAGTCTTTGGTGGCACAACATGAGTTGTAATATGCAATGCCAGAGTGTACACATCAAACAACTGTTGACATATTGGACATGGGAAATGTTGATCTTTGGTAACCAGCATATTTTCATTTGTCGTTTCTGTATCCAACGAGTGCAGCAGACTACGATGTGTATTCAGTTCATCCAATGTCTCAAATCGGTCCGAGCAGATCTCACAGCGATAGGCACTAATATGCGTGCGATGATGTTCCATTTTCTCCTTGGACGTGTCAAAGCGTTCACCGCATACGTTACACTTGTAGGGCTTAACACCTTCATGAGTTTTCGTGTGTTTCAATAAATGATCAGTTCGTGAGAAACGCTTATCACAAATTTCACATTTGAATCGTTTAACGTGTGTATGAATTGTCATATGACGATTCTTGTGACCCAGACGTGCAAAACTCTGTGGACACACATCGCATTTGTACGGTTTCAGAACATTTGGTTTCACATCAATTTTTGAATGTACAGTTAAGTGACGTGTTAAATGACTTTTTCTATTATAAACTTTGTCGCATAAATTACAACTGAACTTAAAATCAAAACAATCATTTTCGTTTTGATCATTGTCATCGCTCGGATGTTGCATCATATGCTTTTTAAGCTGACTTATATGAAAGAAATTCTTGTCACAGAAAATGCATTGATGTAGTTTGATACCAGTGTGTACGACTACGTGCCGCTGAAGGTGTTCCTTTCGATAGAAACACTTTTCGCATTGGTCACATTTGAATGGTTTCTCGCCACTGTGTTTCAGTACATGTCGCATTAGGTGATGCTTGTTCTTAAACGTTTTGTCACATGATTCACATGAAAAGATCTTTGGTTCTGCCAAATAATTAGTATATTCATTTGATACTGGTTCTGGTTCTGGTTCTGGTTCATTAGACTCATCTTCTGGTTCTGTTTTAATCGTAGGTTCATCCAGTACGAATTCTGGTTCCATTTTTATTACTGGTTCTGCAAATATAATAAGTATTAAAATTCAAACAAAAATATCAAAACCATGATTTTACTTACTTGATAAATTACCATCATTTGATAAAATAGAATCAATAGTATTGTTCATCACTGATTTACCATCCGAACACGTTAGCATATGTTTTTTCTTGTTGTCCAAGCGTGAGAAGCATCTGAGGCAGAATTCACATTGGAACTTTTTATCACCGGTATGTATTAGTTTGTGTCTGTTGATGTGATCGCGACGTTCAAAGCTTTTATCACAAAATTCACATTTGAACCGTTTCTCCGAAACAATATTGTTCGGTGTGCCGTTATACTCGTTAACTGACAGTCCAGCCGGTGTTGTGGCAGCAATGTTAATCTCATCGTGACTGTGTGTCAAAATATGCCGATAGAGATGATCTTGATTTGCATACGGTAAATCGCACACATAACATTTGTACGTCTTCTTGGGTGTATCATAGAAAACTGGTGCTTTCGGCACTTTAGGTAATACATCTTTACGTACATGAACTTTATCGCCGTTTGCGTGTGTTTTCATGTGTGTGACCTTGTGATCCTTTCTGCCAAAGCACTTTCCGCACACCTCGCACGCAAACGGCTTTTCACCGGAATGAATCTTAATATGTACATTCAGACGATGCAATTGTGAGAATCCCTTACCACACTGTAGGCATATGTGACTTTGATCGCCTGCATGTATTGATCGGTGACGATCGCGAGTATGACTTGTTGGGAATTTTTCCTGACACACATCGCACTGAAAGAGTTTTTCACCAGTGTGCAGTAGCTGATGTCGACGAACATGACTCAAACGTCCGAAACCCTTATGGCACACTTCACAGGAATACGGTTTTGGTTCTGAACCGAATTGAGAACAGAGAGCGTTCGCATATAATAATGGATCGTCCATCGGTGGATTTTTCATCTCTTCCAATAGACTCTGCTCAACTTCGCTTGCATTATTCGGATCGTCATTTGAACTGCAAACATCTGCCATTGCTTGATTTGCGTCCGCTGTATAGAGGGGTTGAAATTGTGAGGGTTGTACGAAGGACGTATTCCCACTGGGGTCGACAAAATCGATGACGTCATTTTGTACGTCGTACATTTCAAACTGTGGTGTTTCTAGTTGACCGACCAACACATAAAGATAAACGTTTTACACAAAAACTATCAAAATATATTGTAAATAATAAAAACTAAAATTTATGATGAGAAAACACACAAATATAATCCACCGATAAGCGAAAAACTCAAGTTGTTGACAACAGCCAAAGTACGCTTAAACTGAATACCTCAAAATTTTCGTTTCTAGTTTTTGTACGTTGGTGCACCTGCACTAATTTTATAAGTGGCAGCTGTGAAAAACTGCCGTATCGGCGGTAAGGGATTTTTAGTAGGGCTGCAGCAAAATATCTATTTTATTTCTTGTTGATTTCAATTACGAGTTTTGTAGTGCCAAATGGTTTATTTAGTAAAAATGTCCTTATAACCTTTATCGAAAAACATTACCTATTGATTGAAATACCACAAAAGAAATGGATCGGCATTTTAGCCTGTGACGTCATCTGAAACAGCATAGCAAGATAAATAAAAGATCGAGAATGTTGAAAAAAATTGACAGCCTCATAAAATATACTTAAACCAAACCAGTTAATCGACTTCGATTCGGTGTTGGTAACATAACATCAGTATTTATATTACAACAACAACAAAAAAACCAAATAATTCCACAGTGTAAACTGACTATAGTTTACAGTTTTCTCGATGTCGACACGATTTGAAGGGTCATTTAAGCTATGACTGCATAGACGCGGAATTTGCGGCGCGACGTTATAGCGCGCGGCAATTTCTCTCATAACGGCAAATCTGTCAGGCAGCCTCGTCATGCGTACGGAAAATAAGCTATTATGACGTCTATGTCATATTTGACTATTGGGTGGTACATTCAAATTTAAAAAAATACGATAATAGTATTTCTTGCGTTTTTTACTGATAGATAAAAATATTTGTGGTATTTTCATTACTGTAATTTATATACTAGGACATTCAATAAGTCCGTAGGATGACACATAGATGGTGTTCCATATGATGTTTATTTAGTACTAACCTTCAAACGATATGTGTATACATTTGACAGCAATCTGACTATTGATTCGTGATTTATAGCATTTTGTGTGAAGCGACTTTTGTTTTTGAAAAAATGGAAAAAAGTGAATTTCGAGTTTTAATAAAGCATAGCTGTTTGATACAAAAAATACAGTGGAAACCAAACAATGACTTGATAAAATGATAAACATTATCCGAACTCTGCTCTATCGAGACAAATGGTATAGTAGTGAAAAAAAGAGAAAATTTCTAGGACCTCTATAATCGTTGTATCGCCCTCGATGGCAACTATGTTGGAATAACTGGGTCGATCTAAAGCTTGACCTCCATGTACGCGGTATGGCGCGGAAAAGTGACAGCACTAAATGCGCGTTGACAATTAAAAAAATTGAACAACCAATCAGAAAGGCAGTATTGCGTGGTGCGGTTCATGGAAGTGCACCGGGACTGGGCGCTGTCAAAACCTACTTTTTCTAAAACCAGCGTTTTTGGTTAACTGTTCGTTAAACAACATGTAACTCTATACTCACTCACACATTTGATAAAAGTCGGTTTTGACAGCAAAACGAGCGTTTTTGACGAGAACGTTTGTCGAACAATCGTTCCAGTAGCAGCTGTTAATGACGTTTTATTTTGAAGTTTTTAACAAACAAAACAAATCAAAAACTTTACGTGGCAGTAAATGCTGATTAGTACTAACATCAATACAATAAATTCTGGAAATAAAACGATGCTATGTTTCTCATTGGATCCTGTAATCCCTTGTGGGACATAGGGCCAGTGTGTGATGCCGCACACCGGATTCATTGACCATTACGGGTTCACACGAG
>JANSTU010009441.1:0-16017 GCA_027564075.1 Bolitophila hybrida
CACATACAGCGGCCTGCGTGCCAGCCAAACTTCTTTGAGACTTTTGGCGGTCCCCCCCAACATCATATATATATACTACTTTCTAAGCTTGGTCACAATCGGCGTTTGCATGTGGAATGCTCAAAACTGATAAGACAAATTCTGATATTTTTTGAAATTTGCAGCATACAGAGTCGTCTTCGTAATTTTGAAATGACTATAAAACAAATCTACTTAAATCTCGTCCATAATCTGTTCTGGGAGAGTACTGTAACATAATGAACGCCATTTTATTGTCAATTTCTTGAATTGCTTTTGTGATCAGCAAAACACCGAGGTAGCCCAGAGAAGGATGCCTGTTTTACAACAAATATTTTTTAATAATTCTAGTACCGGATCAGAAAAATCGTATCCGTGCACAACTGATTAATTTGTTCGTCCAGTTCTTTTCATTTTGACTACATTTTTGATGGAGTGTTTGCCCAAATAAATCTGAGAATTTGGGTAGTAGAAATGTAGTGTTATACGGATTTATTTCTTTTAATGTGGCGTTTCCTATGTATGTCATGAAGGCCGATAAAAATTCTTTGAATGTGGTTTTCATCATATCATGTACGGAATTTAAAACTTCCTTCGATGATTGGAAAAATGCATTTAAACTTTTAAATTGGCTATATCCAGTCCAGAAACATAAAGTACAGTTTTATTATTGGATTGTATTATTCTATCTTTCGCTTTCGTGTTTCTCACGTTCGGCGAAGCTTACCAAAAATAATTTTAATGCTTCCCATTGTTCTATTAGTCTCTTAACAGCTGGATGTAGATACAACCATCGTGTTTGTGAGGGATGTAGCATTTGATGAATGTCTAATTGTAGAAACATCTGAAACTGTGTAAACAAAGCTTTTCGTTTGGCACTAGTCTTAAAAAAATTAAACACATCTTTGGCTAGGTCCTCACAACGTCTTGGCGAAATTTTAGCAGCGTTACTTGCACAGATGTGTAGAGAGTGGCAAATGCATTTAGAAATATATATGCATGGACAGATATCTATGAAACGATTCATGACTGAATTTATATTACCCATCATAGTGTTGCAGCCATCGCTTCTAAAGCCAATACAATTCTCAAATGGTATATTCGTGTCTTTAAATGCAAATACAATTATGTTAAAAATAATGTCTGCACTATCCAATGCATCCTCCTTATCTTTAAATAAATTCACCAAAACAAAAAATGACAATTACAATTTTCTTTTTTGATTCACTATAGTATCGCACAGTGATACATGTTGACTTTTTTGATGAAATGTCTGTTGACTCGTCCGTCAAAATACTATATTTAGTTTTTTGGAGCTCAGATATGAGAAAATCTCTGGCACTAGATCCGATTACATTGGAAGTAATTGCCGTTTCGTTTCGTACGCTTTATGCAAACAAGATTAGGGATCTAATTTTTTAAATTCAATTTTAAACTTCTGGTTATTTTTTTATTATTTAAAAAAGCCGTATATTTGGTACGTAAGTACGTCTGGCAACGCTGGATTTGTTGCACTTCTTAACAACATTTATAGCAGTGTTGCCATACACTACAATATGGGAGGAAGTGAGAGTGGTAACTATTGGATATTCCTTCCTGGATGATGGATGGTCAACTTTAATAGATGATTGTGTTCTTAGCAGTGGTTTATATTTTATTGTATTATATACATAACTAAAAGTAGAAAACATTTTAAAGTAGAAACAACGGTAAATAATGAAATGTCAAATACAATTAGTGTGGAGTTGGTTGCTGAAGGCAAATTCAATCTGCTGTACCGTCAGAAAACTGTCAACATCCATTTAATCCAACATACCTTATAAACTCTTTCTAGAACTTCCCGCGCTGTTCGCTATAAAATTTATTTAAAAACACGCCTGCCCCTGTTTAAATATATTTTATGTATTTCTGTTGATAACAATTAAAATGACAATAATGATGGTTCTCATTGATTACAAATTTACAAAAATGCTTCTATTTCCTTGTTGTATTATTGGCTGATGTTTTTTTATACAGAGCAAGCATTCGCAGCAAAAAATAATAAGTAATCATTTTGAATCATATTCTTGAAGCTCCAACTGATCTAACAATCTTGAGGTTAATTATTTTGGCTAGCTATATATATATAATTTAATTTAATAAATATTATTGAATATGGAATTTCTTTGAATTTTCGTAGTATATTATATTTAACAATATTATGATATTATTCAGAAGTTTTAGAAATATATAACATTCTTGTTTGTTTTTACAGTGCGCTTTTGATGATAAATGTAATTTTCAAAAAATCTTATTGTACAATTTATTGTTATTAGGCATACACGTAATTCGTGTAATTACTTTTACATAATTCTGGTTTTTAAAAATATTCAAATATTTAAAAAATATATTTTGATATTTTTAAGCATCGAATAAATTCAGGAAATTACTTATTTATAACGATCACCAACACAGTACAATTAACACCACCTCTGCAAATAATTGTAATTTTTTTATTTTAAAAACGAAAAAACCTGAAAATAATAAAAAAAAGAACACAAGACAGAAAAAAATATAACATTCTCAAATCATAATCATCTTTATTGTTGTTTTTACAAATTAAATAAAAAATATTGTATTTACAATTATTATTTATACAGTTCGTATAAATACATAATCTCAATTATATCGAATATATAAATATTTAATAATAAGGTACTTTAGTTTTTGCACTCTCTCTCTCTCACTTTTTCGATCTTACTTTCGGTCATTTCTACAGTATATACGAGTGAATAAGTTATACATTTTCTTGAAATGGGGAGAAGGGGGGCACTTGGCAACTGGTTTATATCAGATATATTTTCGAAGTATTCTTTAATACAATTTTTACAAAATTATTATTATTTTTTTTTGGGAAAATTATGAATTTAAAACAATGAACAATATAATTGTTACGCGCAATTCGTTTGAAACACAAACCAAAGTATTTATAGGTTTTTTTAAAAAAAAATTGGTAAAAGCAAACATTTGGAATCATTACTTTACAATTCAAAAGAAAATTATTTATAAAACGATTTCAATTCAAATATTTTATACATAACTCTTGAAAATGTTTGCTATTCGTGAGAGTGTGTGTGTGTGTGGGTGATGGTGTGTGGTTTTGTGCGTAAAGCTTTTTAATTAACATCTTCTTGCCAGTGCGCCACCAGATTATTTCTCAATATCAAATCGGTAATCCGATAAATGTTTTTTTATATTACATTAATCATCAGAAAAATCGTATTTACTGAAAAAATAAAAATTATCGAATTTTATAGATTTCAATCTAATAACTCAGAACGCATAATACAGATTATGATAACTCTTGTAAAATCTTATTTCACATGAGTTCAAGACAATTTATTACCATCTTTTGTAGACGGGAGACAGATCCAGCGTGAGATTACGCAGGGCTTTATTGCGAGCTGTAGACCGCGTTTGCTTTGATGATCTGATGATCTCGTAGACGAGTCCGCGACAATCGTTGCAGACGGCCATCATTTCGCCGCGCATGGTCTCCTTTTGATCGGGATTGTTGGCTCCAGATGAGAGTGAGAACGCCTGAGCAAAGCGATTTCTAATAGGAAAATTACAATAAATTATTTG
The DNA here is from genome assembly GCA_027564075.1 of Bolitophila hybrida. Taxonomy (NCBI): domain Eukaryota; kingdom Metazoa; phylum Arthropoda; class Insecta; order Diptera; family Mycetophilidae; genus Bolitophila; species Bolitophila hybrida. The sequence continues at coordinate 3,643 of JANSTU010009441.1, forward strand.
TTGACTTTATTTTTTTTTAATAATATTACCTTCTATCAAGCGTACTGTTATTCGAATGTGGTCGAGCTGGACTCTGTGGTGGCAGACTTTGAGGGCCTTCCATACTTCTAGACATTATTGAATTTCGATTGCTGTTTGCACTGTCAGCAGTTTCTGAACCTCCATTTAAGACTACCGATGCCGGTAGACCTCCCATGGACATTGTCATATGACTGACGCCATTAATACCGGCGCCAGGTGTGCTGGAAGCGGAATACTGCAGTTTAGGCGATGAGGGCACGGTTGTTATGTTATGACGAGTCTGTTTGAAACAATTTTGTATTATTTTGTTTATTGCTTCTAAAGTTTTAATTAAAAAAAATAAAATTTGGCCATAATAACTTAATGGATCTAATTTTAATGTTTATTTGAAATCTCACCTTTGCATGTGATTCGGTACGCAGTAACCGTTCCATCAAGGACTTTGGAAACGCTTCGTCGAGTATACTAGACGGGCCACTGGAAGAACTCATATGTGCGTGGTGACTTGGTGATGGAGCCGAAGAGTTTAGCGGACTGCCCATTAGTGAAGGAGACAATAAAACGACAGGAACATTTCTAAAATGCTCGGTTGGAATGCGCATCTGTATATAATTTAAATAATTTAAATAGATATATTTGTTTTTTTTTAACTTTGAAATCGTACCTTTGTATAACACTTCGAACAGACGGTACGTTGGCATAATTTACATTGCACACCCCATTGTCCAAATATTGTGAAACGGGTGCGTAAACACAGGAAACATACTTTTCTCTTTTCCACGTCCTCTTTAACACGTACACCCACCGGCAGGCCTTCCAATTCAGCTTTGGTCATAACCGACCTGATATGTACAATTTCTTCGAGAGTAAGCGCGAGACGATCACTAACGCCCACCGATTCCTTCCAGTGACTCTCGTCCGTCAGGGAATCGGTGGACTCTTTGGTCCACTCATCCATTGCCAATGATGACATAGGATTGTGTGGATTCAGTGGATTCATGGTGGCTATTGTAGAGGATTCGGATTGTCTAGACTCGGGCCGAGACGAAGGTGTAGAATGACATTCCATGTTATTGCTCTGGCAACCGACAATTGTGTGGCGGCGCATCGAGGATCGTCGAGATTCGCATTGTGTGGCGAGATCGTACGCTACAAATTATAATAATAAGTATTCGAAAATTCAAGACAATAAATACTACCATTATTTAAATAGCTTCTCACGGTAGATATTTAAATATATAAATACTTACATTCTAGTGCGTTGTCACAGAACCGGTGATACTCATCATGGGTTATTGTTTCCTCTGAAAAACAAAACAAAAAGCAATTTCAATTAAACTGTTTGTTTACACTATTACAGAATATCGAATATTCAATCAGAGAACTCGTATAATAAATTTACGGTCTGTGAAATAAAGATATACGTACTTTTCCGACGATGCACTACGCCACTGGTATTTATATTGTTTGGATTGTTCTCGTTGTTGACGCCGACTGTTTGCTGGTGGTGAGAGCCATTCTGGAATGATTGATTGGATGCGAGCGACGAAGTTCCGGACTCGGAGGCATTAAAGAAATCGTCATCCTAGAATTCAATGTTATTAATATAAATAAGTATAATATTATATATTATAATAATTGATTGAATTATTATTTAAGTAAGAAATAAACCAGCTTGATAGCTATTTATCACTTGCATGTTGCATGATTACATAATACAATACATAACATGACCATCAAGGCTATTGCATAACTTTCAAATTCTACTCTGCGTATAAATACCGCGTGAGGTAAATAATTCGAAACAAGAACAGCGGGCAAAAGTGAAAAGAACACCTTTTTTAACAGCACGAGAGATAAATATACCTCACGATTTGATCTCGTTGCAATGTTGATACACGTGCGAGGTTTTACCAGTAGAGTATTTTATGTAATGCTGGCAAAAGAAGCTTAAGTATAAACGAGGCTAATTCAAGATAACTTTTCTTAATATATGAGACACATAAACTAGAAGGCTAAATATGAAATACACGTGAACAATAATGATTAGAGATGGAATAATGTGCTCCATTGCTTTAATTCAAGGAAATTGATTATTGTTTAAATAAAGTATTTGATCGATTTATCCGTTTTTTGGTTATTGTTGAAATTATGTATTTATAATGTATAAAATCTGACAACAATTGTTAGTTATATGAATTTAATTTTATAATTATTAATATATAAGGCTAAATAAACGATCTTGATGTTAGAAAAATGTCCTCATTATTATGTTGGCAGTACGCTAACGAAGATATTGCTATTCTTGAAGAGGACGCTGACGAAGAGAAGATTATTATTAATTTCCGCCAGACTTTTCATCTTCTAGTCGGTGCTTTTCAGGCCCTGAATTTATGCGTTAAGCGGAGGATGACTGGCCTGTAGCACCATCTATGCTTAAAAAAGACATCGAAGATGATCAAAAACCGGCACCGCTCCTGAATGTTTACTATCAGTCATCTCACCAGGTCATCATTGACCCAGAGAGATTCTCCAAGTGGAAAATACTTGTACGGAGCGTAGCATACGTATTCAGGTATATTTCGAATCTTAAAGCTAGCGCTCGTAAGATCCAGTTACCCAAAACTCCCAAATGCATCGATGAGTACGATATGGCTGAAAATCACTGTCACCGTAAGTACCACACTTGCAATCACGAAACCAATCCCAAGTATAAGAGTAGCTCTACACAAAGTACGATCTTTATGCCAGATTTGTAAATAATTAAAAGCTACACCAAAGTCTACAGAGATAGCTGACCTTTCCAATTCTAGGCTGGCATGTTTTCAGAGACCATTTTTACGTTTGATTACTTTGGTCCCATGTTCGTCGTAAGAAGCTCAGAGAAGAGATGCGGTGTACTATTCAGATATTTAACGGAAGAAGAAGTTGTTAAGCACAGATTCCAGTATAATGTGCGTGCGCAAACTTGAGACACGTATAGGAAAGCCACTTTCGTTTCTATAGCGACAACGGGACCAACTTTCGGGAAACATACAACGAATTTCAACGAGAACTTAATGAGATCAATAAGGATGGGTGGTAACTGGGAAAGGATGATAGAATCCGTGAAGAGAATTTTCGTCAGATTTTACCAGTTCGCAATTCGCAATGACAAAGTGTTACAAAGCCTACACTACTGGAGATCGAGAATAAGTCAACTGATGTCCCGATTGAATTTATAACCGATAAAGCCCGAACGCCTAACCATTTACTACTGGGAATTTCGAATGGAAATAAACCACCAAGGGTCCTTAATGAGAACGATATGCTTCAACGCAACTGGCGCATAACACAGCACTTGGCCAATAACTTCTGGAAAATATGGGTACATGAATATTTACCAACTATTACACGAAGATCCAAATGGTTTTCTAAGGTGAAGTCAATAGATGATGGTGACGTAGTAGTAATCATCGACGAAAGATCGCCAAGAAATTGATGGCCCAAGGGAATTGTGAAGCTAGCTTTTCTTGTCGTCAAGAAAGAACAATAACAGAGCGATCATACGAAAGATGGCTGATTGAGGGCAAATTACTAGGAGGAAGAATGTTGTCAACGCGAGATGTGAGATTTATAGACAAGATTAGATATAAGGTAGATATGTATGTTGTCAGTAGATCTGTTGACAGGGACCAAATATATCGGTCGTTGACATTGCGGACATCAAGGTCAATAACAATACAACAACGAATTGAATAGGAACCGCGTGAGCGACCAACAATAAGACAATGCACCGTGTCACAATGAATTAAAATGAAAATGAAATTGAAAATTAAGTCCAATGATGAAGTAATCCCTGAAACTGAGCACTATTTTGACGAGAAAGAAAAATGGTACTATAAAAATGGTATGACCGCTATAATCGTTGTATCGTCTCGAAAGCAACTAAGTTGAATAATAAAATCAAGCTTTGTAAATTTTTTGTTTTTTTCTTACATAATAATGACATGTTACATGTTATAACATAGTTTTTGCTCGGTAAAAACAAAAGTTGGTTGCAGCGACGCCTAAAGAAATAACAGTCGGCAACATCTACCTTCACTTGAATCAATCAACGTATAACGACACCGAAAATAGATGTCAAATGTCCATATGTGATCAAATGAATGAGCAGAGTGTATGGATTAAAGGTTGTCCAATGGTAATTTTTCCTCGAAAATTAAACTGAAACTCTACAGGCGTATTCTACTAATTTTTAAAAAGGGCAAAGAAAATAATAAGAAATGTATTGCTTCAAACTGCTTCAAACAATGCGTCAAGGACCGTCGACATGCCTTTTTCCTCAATTTTGCAAAAAAAAAACGATTTTATTCAACTAATTATTTATCGAAATTACTTCGATCTCAAGAAATGAAATGAATGAAATAAATTATTTTATTTTGAATTCCAAAATAATCAAAATCGCCCTCAATTTATTTAATTGTAAACTATAAAAGTTACAAGTATCATATAGCCAACACCTTTTGAATCATGCTTAATGAAAACAACACTTGTTAATGGCGGATAAAAGGTCGTGGAATAGTACCATATAGCCTATAACACCTTTGTTAATCACGCTAAGGGAAAGAAATCCTTGGTAATGGCGGATAGTGGGTCGTGGAATAGTACCCTGTAAAGCTTCTAATTTCGATTTTCATATCGAGATTTGTTTTTATAATATTTACTGTGTATTTTTGAAGGAGAGTCCAAGACCGAGTCTTTGAGACTTCGATTCGACGGATCCGAGCTGGTGCAGGGTGCCATGGTTTTCAAGAACCAAAAACCTTATTGGTGTACTAGTACACTATGCCGACCGTAGCGAAGTCGCTAAACTATGTTACTACAGGGTTCAGGGGCCTCAACGATGTTTATCTTCCTCGTTGCTTGACCGTGATGAGGTCTTAGGAGGAGGACACGTAGTGGCTGTGGTTACAAGCAAATCGCGTTACAATACGTAGATTGAGCGTATCTTAATCCCACCCTAATGGTATTAGGGCGTGTATAATGCCAAGAGGTTGGTATCCACCATAAACTAATCAAAGAGGACTGTGTATTTTTGAATTATTCACTATGCACTATGCATTTTGAGCGTACATTTTTTACCCTACGAAAATGTTGGACCTCTTGTAACCCGTTTTCTTTGCGGCCAGAATAAAATCTGTTAACATACTCAGAGTGTGTAGAGTTTGTTATGACAGCGATCAGCGAATACCGTTAGAACTGTGTTGATAGTTCATAATAACCTCTAAATGTGCTAAATCTCACTAAACATTTTATGTTGTATTTTCATGATTTCCCAGTAAACTAAATGATTTTTGTTTGTAATATTTAGATTTAATTATAATATTCAAATACATACAAATTAGAGCCATAATACAGAACCACGATACCTAAACACAAGGGCGCCCTCTCATTAATAGGAGGTGCGAACTTTACCAAGTTGCAACTAAGGTTTAAAATGTTTTTTTTGTTACAAGGAGGAGGAATGACAGAATTTTGGAGTTACAGACACGCAACAGCACTCAACTCGATCAGGAAACCGAGCGGAGACGGGACGGTCTAGGTCATTCAAATATTACAGCAAGAAGAAGGCTGAAAAAGTTTGACTTTGGGTTTGTTTGGTAAGAAAAAAGAGGAAACCATCATTGAAAATTAGATAATTTCTGAAAGCCACATTCATTCCCTATTGAATGATATCTTGTGTAAAATCGATTTCATAGTTGTACCAGGTAAAATTCGAAGAGTCACCGGTGTACCAGTGGTCATCAAAGATAAAGTATAAAATTATTTACTTAAAAATAATCACACATTTAAATATAGATTCAATAAACTGTACCTAAAAGAGTTGCAAATACAAACAAAATAACAAAATTGTTCCAAAATATCTCAATTTTGTTGCAAAAAATTTGTATTGTCACAAAGAAAAATTAAAGATTTTTTCAATGTTATTGTTAAATATTATTATTATTATGTTATTTAAGAAAATATAATTGTATAATTAGAAGTGCAATATATAAAATTTGAACAAAATAAAAAAAGTTTAAAAGAAAGAAACTACCGAAAAACTTAACAAAATATTTTTTAAATTGTAAAAATATTGTAAAAATATAATAAATAATTATTGTTTTCAAAAAAAAAATGGAAACTTAGTAATAATACTTATCAAGATTTTTTTTTTTTTGTTGTGTCATACATTAAATTGTTGTATCAAAAAACAACACAATGGGCCCTAATTCAAGCGATGTATTTCAGAAATGATAATTGTCCCCTACACATAATTAGAAATATTTAAAATTATTACGACAAAGAACAAAAACACAATAAAATCTAATATCTCAAAAAAAAATACTTTGCATAAGAAAAGTTTAACATCTTTTCAATGAAATAGGACACACTCATAAATTGACGTTTAATTATATTATACATTCTTCATACTATCATAAATTATTGCACAACGACTGGCAAACAATTTTAAATTAATTACAGCTTGCGTGTCTAACATAATCGCATGCATAAGTGGTGACAAATTACAAGTATTTCATATATTCTTCTCTGCAAATTAAGTGAGAATTTTAAAAGCTTGTGTATAATTGAAATTTGACGACATAAAAAAATGAATACTTCTTGAAAGATGAGATATTGTTTGCACAGTTGTGAAGATATTTATATCTCAAAATTGCTGTCGCTAAGATATTTCACAGAATGTATACAATATGTTATGTAATATAATTGTACCAGTGTCCTACAGAGAGAAAATTTCAAATGATACACCAATCATTATATCATACTTATATACTATACATAATTATAATGCAACTATGGAAAATATAATTACATTTAATTGAAATAAAATAAATTGTATTTTACCTCTAAAAGTGAAAAGTCTACTTGTATGAGACGTTGCCCCGTTCGAGACCTCTGACTGTGACTTCGAGTTTCCACCTTAGTCGCGCCATGATTGTCCACTTGTGGTGAAGGTATTACTGAAAACAGAAAATCATTATTTATATTTGTATATTATTAAATCTCTTGATGCTTACATAAATGTATTATCTATCATGGCATATTATAGGTTTATTTTTATAATGATAGGATAATATTTGAATTATGAACAGGTATATGTGTTCCCATTAGAATAGAAGTTAGTTAAGATTTGATTGGTGTAGTTAAGATTTACAAAATTTGAAGAAACACCAATTGAGATTTCATGTAAATATACCTTGATATACAATCTTCAATTCTTGTATATATTTTTTTTGTATGTATTGTTGATTTGGGAAAATACACAATTTGCCACCCTGACATTATGTCTCTCGTCTAAGCGCGTAGCGGCATATAAAGGCGATGAGTACTTCAGGGAAGGTACTCCTCAATATCGACCAAATATTTCGTTTTTCCTTCATTTTTTATACCTTATATGCGTAGAATAAGTTCCAACAGCGGCAGAAAAAGTTTGGTTTTCTCATTTAAAGAACCGCAGCACATGTACTGTCCCACCGGCTTAGATATTTGGTGCAAGTGGCGCTTAAGCATACGGCACTGTGGATAAATTCAATCGCAACAAAGCAGTTTAGGGTGCCATAAAACCCGTTTTCGACGCATGATCCTCGGATGATTTAATGACCCGATGTATAAATCGTGCAGTGTATTCAATGAAGGGCGTATTGCACTGCTAACAATCATGGAACTGATGGGAACCGCTGGACACGAAGCCTTTAACTTTGTCCGCAACGCTGACGAGAAACGTATTGATGGAACCGAAGGTGCAATGTCTGACGACGCAAGAGCAGCTGTATAGGCAAAAAGAGGGCAATCAGCACAACATGAGCACTACGATATGGAGGAAGGCTTGCTGTATGGTTCAGGAATCGCTGATTATCCGACAGGTACATTATTTTGCGATTGATATAAAAAACCTAGTTTTATCAGAAACACTATTTTTCAAGCTGGCCGGTAGGATCTCTTAAAAACTATTGGACGGATCGTATTTTTATTTTTTTATTTTAAAGAATATTAAACTGGAGCTTGAACCGATTTTTACAGGAAATTAAATTAAAATTAAAATTAAAAGATTTTGGAGGTATTTTTTGACGTTGGTCGCCTTTGGCAGTTGAAAAATCAGAATTTTAAAAATAAAGGAAAAACTGAATATTTTTGATATATATATATTTTTTAACAGTGTAAAATTATTATAAAATGTTTAAATAATTATTTTCCTTATCAATTCAGAAAGTTATTGTAGTAAAAAATTAAACATTTCTTTTTTTTTATAGTAAACAATATTTTTTTAAATTTCAAAACATACCTTTTTAATTTAAAATTTATTTTTCTATAACTTTCTAGAACATTCAAAATATAAAATATATCTTCGAATATACATATCTTTTCGTTTTTTTTCACAAGTCCCGGAGGGAACTTTTTGGCCCTACCCGTTTTATAAGCGACCCACACTAATGCTAATGCTTTCTACGATATCAAGGGTGTGGTGATTTACAAACATTTACAGTGAGTATTTTGAATAACAAATAAAGAGTTATGAAAAGTATTGATGTGTTTAATGAAGAAAAATAAAAGGGAAGGAAATTGTAGCACTGTGTATATTATCCTAAACTTCATATTAATTACTTTATTATATAATATATCGCAAGGTAAGCGCATAACGCATACTCTATTAACACAAACTGACCTAGTATAACATAAGGAACGCGATACGGTTAAATTATACATTGGCCTTTTTAAAATGAGAATTAAATATAAAAACATTGTATAAAACATTTCAATAAAGTATAATTCATATATATTCCAATATTTTATATAAACATTTATTGTTTAATAAAATTAGACATAACATATTATTTCAGTCTATATTCTCGGCATTGTTGCAGTAGACCTAAAACCCCAAATTCACTAAAATTGGTATTCCCTGGCTTGAGGTAAACTCTTTCATTTAGTTCGTACAGTGCAAATCATCACATTACTTTAAATAAAATATAAGAATTATCAATATACCGATAATAATATAAATTTGATATTAATTTTTTTACCTGAAATTAAAATTAAAATTAATTGAAATAATCCGATATCGAGAAAAATTCATTTAGTCGTAATCGACATCTCTTTTTGACCACATTTTTATAAATAATGATTAATACGACTCAAATTTGAAATTGGAGTAAATACGTATAATGGATTCGAAGGTTATAAAGAGTCAACAATATAGGTTTGACCTTCAGAATATGTTCCTAAAACAGATAATCCAAAATTGGTTCTGTTTACATTGCATTATAACAGCCAAAACAAACATCTGAATTACACACACGCCAAAAACTAGACTAATTAAACACATATTATACAAGAATAAAATATTCAATTACAAGAATACAGGTAAAAATTATTATATGCTTCTAAATTAAATATTTGTATATTCAAATTCAATTCAGTGCGGATGTGTGATTTATTATTATGCTCCAAAATTGCGTCACATAACGAGTTTATTGTTTGTTATTTTCTAGATCTACCCGTATTCAAATTGCGTATATGAAAAGAGGCCTTGAAGTAAACATTTTGGAACGCTGTACACAAATTTTAGTTCGTGCTTATAACGGTTACACAAAAATACAGCATGCTCTAATAATATATCGTCATCAGAAGCAGTTCCAAATACCTCAAGCTCATATATGGCAATTTAGGTATAACGGGATTTAAATGGTGATCTCTGAACTGCTAGCCAAAAATGTACAGTATAACTTTTAGGTATTCTTTGGACAAAAATGTCTTTTATTAACCATGTCTGAGGTCATTGTGTGATCTTTGTTGCGTAAAGTTGTATAATGATATGTTTGTACGCGATTTTTAAGAATTTAAACCAGAACAATTTTAGAGAGTACTTCTCAGAATAAACATAGCACGTTTTCAAAATATTAAATATGTACAAATGGAAATTCTCTGATTTTCTTATTAAGCTTTTTTGTCATTGACTTAGAATCAAATTGTAATTAAATTAGAAAGTCTTCTTAATAAATGTTGAAACATATGGCGTGGGGCCAAAAAATCTGTACAATACAAATTTGAGCCATGCGATAAACGCTTCAGTTTACTCTCACTTTGAATTGTAAAAATAATTTCAAACTTATGGAGCTAGTAAACAACCAAAAATAGCGCTGTATTTTGTGCATATACAAATTTGGCCAACTGTTTGTTTATAATATTTATTTTGTGGAGCATAAATTTAGTTATCCAATCAAAAAATACGTTTTATTTATTTGTATTGTATATTTTATTTTGACATCAATTAAAAAATATTAGATTCACCCCAGAAATATAATTCCAATTGTACATAATATGTAAATATTATCATATGCCAGAAAATATAACATATATTTACATATACTTATAAATAGTTAATCGATGTACGATGTACAGAATTGGCACAATTGCAACATGCATTTTGCGACCTCGTTCATTTCTCATATATAATCAGGGTTTGTTGGACTAAAATCCCTTTTTAGGTCAGCAATACGAGGTTATAACTTTGCAACTGATTATAGCACGTACCTGATCGAGGCTTAGGAGTTGGAGGATTTGCCCTGGGTGCAGCTCGCGGAATAGTTTGAGGCTCCTGTGGACAGTACAGCGAATCACGAGCGGCATCCACGCATGGGCCTTCCGGCGAACCAGCCGACAATAGCATATCTGCACTTTACGCACAATTTTTTCAGTATGTAACGAACATAACTATTAGACACACGCGTAAAGAATGTTCACTTCCAGCAAAGTAATACTACCCTAATCACATAGATAAAAGTATAGTGAACACGCGAACACTTGATATAAATACAACGTTTACAACGAATATATATAGACCGACACACGTCTATATATGTGGCACATTTAATGGGAAAGGCTTCCAGACATTTTCATTGTATCGATCCACCAGAAACAGAATATTCAATTGGGGTGGATTTGATGATAAGTTTTGCTTACATTAAACGCGTTCACTCACATTAACAGCTGATATTTTACTGTATATCCAAAAAACACACACACACAAATACAGCACATAAATACGCATTGGTTACTGCAGATAAAACGCTTAGTCTCAACAATCGGAAGGGTTATTTATATAAATATCATAATTTAAATAACACAGGGAAGCTTTAGAAATTTGTTTCTAATTCTGATATTTCACATTGAGACAGTCGAGAGCGCACATATTATACAAAAAAGATCAGTATTAAAGAAAACGGAAAAATTGTCAGTACTGTATTCATTTGACAATTATTTTACAGTTTTCAGGTGCTTGAACGTGAACACATTGTGACTGCACGCGATCCATTTGCCAACTGAACTGAAAATGGAAAGGCCAAACGAACGAAGCAGACACGCGCGCTTTGACCGAAACTTTTGCAACTTACGCGCATTGCGGTGGAGCGTTCGTGGCATTCAAATAGGTATATTATATGATATGTACATACTCCATATTTTATACGCAACATGTTTTTTATATATACTATATTCCATATATTACATATTTGTGTATGTTTATTGATTTTCTGTTCACAATACGATCCATCCTATACAATCCCACGTCCATTTTTCCGTTTTGGTACACAACACCTATTTTGTGTTATGCATAGAACGTGCGAAAACTGATGTCGTCATTTCAGTGAATCTATGACGTCGATGGAAAATGGCATTGGTGCACATGCACTTTATGTACAAATATATGTTTGAGTGAGTAAGCGCGTGGATAATTTGAACGCAACCCAGAAAATATCACATGAATAAAATAGTATATGTATATATATATATTCAAATAACGAGTATATTTATGTATACTCCGGAGATGCACATGGAGATTGCCATATAATTGATGGAATATATGGGAAAATATAGAATGCAGTGCAATTGGCACAGCGTGCATAACAACCAGAAGGGCAAAAGGTTACGCTTTTAATTATGCATCTTGCATACTACGAGGAAGCTTTTATTAAATTATCTAGGAAGTGTACTCGGTATATAAAATGTAGACTATAAGTGAGAAGCAAATTTGACATGTTTGTTGGCGGTTTTGTTAATGATATCAAATTGCAGATAGGAAGAAGAGAAAGAAGATTCTTAGAAATATAATAAAAAATATTCTATTTTACTTATAATTTAAAATTGTACTTGGATAAGTTATTTAATTTAAACTAATTTATTAACATTTGTTTGAGTGTTTAACGTTACTTTTTGTATAGACTGTACACAATTGAATGACAATCAGGGATGTCGTTTTCATATTTTGTCATATTTTGTGAGAATCATTCTTACATTTTTATCGCATCATATATA
>JANSTU010009452.1:0-16017 GCA_027564075.1 Bolitophila hybrida
ATGACATTAATGTTCCGTTATTCCAAATCAATAACATTTTTTCAGAAATAGGCTATTAATAGCAAGAGGAACCTACTAATTTAAAGTGCTACATTCGAAAAACACTTCCCAAGCAGCATAATAAGTTAATGTGTAGTCGTGTCTACCTAATTTTCTACCGTATAGTTAATATTCCCGTCAAATCAGAGTTTAAATTACGTCGAACATACGACAAATCGACGTAATTATATAATAAATATTCACATTTCAATTTATTTCCAATATGGACGCCATTTGACACACATATACACATGGCGACATTTTATAATGTAGTATACAGACATAAAAACTGCGCAATTTCTACTATGACCCGTGTTCAACCTATTAAACACATATTTCCCAATACTTAGGAAGCATTTCACCTATATTTCTACCATACAGACAACATGGAAGCCATTACAATTCCTATTCAGATAATGCTACCTAATTTAGGGAATATCGACTTTGCAGACAATACTCGTCAGACATTACTAACATATTTATATAGAGGAAATTTTACCTAAATATAACAATTTTGTAAACAAATGTACATAGTGACTCTACACTTCCGATTGTCAACATAATCAACAATATTTCTATATTAAATATGTGTGTGTTTATTGATGGCACTAAAACTGCTTAAATTGAATATGGTTAGAATGCGTTTGTAGTATCTATAAGTCGTGCGTGTATTGTTTGTATTTGATATTATGTGTTTTGATAGGTTGCAGTGTGAAATCAATTACATGTCGCCATAAATATGTGCATTCTTGAAAAATAATAGTAGGTCTCATTATTATTTATAACAAGTGTAGCTGTCAAGTTTCAACAATAATGTCAATCATTTTACTTGGGATGGAGAAAGAGAGCGGAAAATAGAAATGAAGTGATGAAAGGAGGAATGGAGAAAGGGAAATATGGATAGACAGAAATATTATACTATTTTTATTTATTTATTTTTTATTTTATTTATTTATTAATATGAGCAGAATTTAGGAAGAAATGGAGGTATAGAGGAAAGGCTGTACAATTAATATTTTAAAAAAATATTTAAATACTAAAAATATAATTTTGAGTGAAAAAAAAACTACCTACATAAAGATGACTACTACATGTTGTGAATGGGGAGACTACTTGGTATCATAAGCCAATGGAAGATTGGGGACGTGATTGTCATATTAATTTTCCGGACAAGATCAAGAAACACTCACGGCCATATACCGACCAATCTGAATTCTTCCAGTGTTATGGACAATTATCGAGCAAATGATGGTCCGGCGGTTGGACGACAGCTTTGACAAACCATGACAATTTGTTGTGTGGTAAAATTCTTTCTTAAATTACAAATATATATTGCGATGAGGAGAAACTGTGGAAAAGCAACTTTAAGGACCGAAAATCGTGTGTGAGAGATGGAACACAGAACAAGACTGACGCAATTAAACTGAGTGTTAAAAACATTTTTTTTGCTTTACTTTATTTAATTACGCCAGTCATGTTCTGCTAGCAAAATTTTGATGTTTGAACCACACAGCTGGACTCTTTCGATATCTCATACTGAAAACCTTAAACGACACTTTTTCTTGTGAGAAGGATATCTAAAAGATACTACACATTAAAAAATAAAGGATGATTTTAAAAAAAAATTCATCCTCAAAAAAGATTGCAATATGACCAAGCCTAAAAAAGAATGAAAACTTGAACATTCAATAGCCCACGAATATGTACTTAATTTCAGATCTCTCATTGGTTCCTGAAATCCCTTGTGGGACATAGGTCCAGTGTGCGATGCCGTATCTTGCTATTTATATTCGGAATCGTGAATCATCAAGAATTACATTTATTGTTCTATTCAGGGTGAGTGTGTATATGTTAATTGATGGCATTAATGTTCCGTTATTCCAAATCCTTAACCTATTTCAGAAATAGGCTATTAATAGTAAGATGAACCTACTGATTTAAAGTGCTACATTCGAAAAACACTTCGGTCTGCCGGCCGGGATCGAACCGACTATACCGTAGTTCCGTCAGAGGTTGCGATGATGTTCTTGAATGCCATGAGTCTAGTAAACAGTCTTAATCTTAAAATAGCCGAGATGCTACGTACAAGTCCGGAGTACAATCGAAGAGCCGCGATTATTAAAAGCCTTCGCGATGGGCGTGATGTTGTGGCGAAATACAATGCTTCGGAGAAGCCCAAGGAAGGTTCCGCTAACCCGGCGAGGAATTTCTATTCGAGGGAACGGGTGTCACGAACTCCGGTGGTCGTGGAAAGGGTTCACGAGCTGATTTCGGAGTACCCTTGACAAACTGTAACAAAATAAGTATATCTGAATGTTTTAAAGGATGGCTTCGTGGAGGGAATATGTTTTTCAACAGGACGGTACACCTCACACAAGCCATTTAGTCCAAAACTGCCTATCAGACAATGCGGACATGTTCTGGTCCAAAGAGTTTTGGCCCCGAATAGCCCGGATTTGAACCCCGTCGACTACTATGTTTGGAGCGTTGTTCAAATGGTTACCAACAAGTCGCGGCACCCTAATGTCGTGTGTCTACGCGACACTATCGAAGCATTCGCCAATATGGACGCACTGCGTTACAGAGAGCGTGCGGGCGCTTCAGGACAAGGATGGAGGCCAAAGGCTGTTATATTGAGTAATAGTACTTCTGACAGGTCACATATTTGAAAACAAAGTTTAATTTGTCCGGATTTAACTGCCGCAACCTGTATATATCTCTCCTCTAAAAACCGGCAATATGAAAATAGCTATTTTTGTTACTGCTGAACTGTAACTACCAGAAGAAAAAATCCTGAAGAGTGTATCTACATATAGAAATTTTGACTATTATTACTTTTTTATCCGATACCCGATTGCTTTATTGCTTTATTAAGATGTAATGAACTATATGACATTTAATTTCAACAATTTCGACTTGACCGACAATCACTCCGTCTGGAAATCGTCTGGAAAGACATGAATAGACTTCATCTATTTAAATGCCACGTGGTAGTATTTTCTAGCTGTGGTTATGCATCTGATTAATTTATTCTGCCATACTCAAGCTACATGAAAATTTAAATTACATTATTTCTTAAAGATGAGACCAAATTTGCAACACCAAAAGTATTTATCACCTAATTGCATGATTTCCGAAAAAATGTAATGGAGTATTATAAGTATATTTTTGCAAAAGAACTACGATTTTGTTTATTGTAATAAAGAAAATTAAACATTATGCACACATTCGTTTATTTTTTTGGTTAATTGTGGCTCTTCTAATATGGAAACTTTCTATATTAATGACGAAAATGCATACTGAGCGAAAAGTGCAACACGAAATTTTTATGATTTTTATGTAGAATAATTGAAACTTTCAAATAAAAAAACGAGGAGTTAGGGTTAAAAAAAAATGTTTTTATTATATTTTCTATAATGTATATAAGGGGTATATAATTATGTATGTTATTTAAAAAACAATTATTTTTTTGACTGCCTTGATTAAATATCTTTTTCATTACATCCATCATCAACAAAACAATATTTTCTACCTTTCTTAAGAATAATCTGATTCTAATCCTATTTAAAAAAATGTATTTATTTTAAATTTAATTTGATACTTCACAGTCTACAATTTAACTTTATTCTAACGATCAATGACCTTCAAATATGGTGAAAGTGGATTCAGTAAGGGTGAGGAACGATCAAGATCAATACAATCAAGCGATAATTTATTCACACGAGAAAAAATAAACAAAAGTTAAAAGTGCTAATTGGTCTTATTGGACATCACGAGTTACGACCACTTGCAATAAACAAATATAAAAAATACACTATAATTAGATGCAATTTCAAAAACAAAACTTGACACGTTTAACCTCTTCAATTGCTCGCATTTTATGTCAATCTTGTGTCAGCCAACCATATCCATATACATTATACAAAAACTCAATTGTTTTCTCAATTTCGCTACATTTTAATGTATTTTCTTATAACATGTTCTGCTTCGAAGACTATATAATGTCTTCCAATATGTCACATTAAATTGCTACAAAGTAATTGTGCATGGCTTCGTCGTCTTTTATGTTTAACAGTGTGTGCCAGAGTATATATTTTTTATATACAAAAGAAACATGCAAATCCAATTAAAGGTGAGGCACACGCTTGCAAAGCGCCAAAACCACGTCAATCACACGAAAGAAAAGCCCGAGCCGAGTTTAACGGTAATTGCACCTAATTACACAAACTGCGTTAACAAGTCCAAATTGAACTTTACAGCTTTTTAATGTCGCTACCCAGCCCAGCCAGTTGCAATTATTCAAGTACTTTAAGCATGAATTCTTGTTGTACGATCTTGAACTTCGCCATTGAAAGTGCTAGACGACAAGAGACGCTTTTGATACACTCGCACGCACTCACGCGTTCCAGCGATTTTATGCGTTCGGGTGAAATTTCTTAATTACATGCAAGAAAAAAAATCCAACAAAGACATACTTTGTACAAGAACGCGCACAACTACGTAATCGTTGCCATTTATTTTTTGTACGGAGTTTTGGCGATGCGTTTTTATTTAAATAAGTGTGTGATTGTGAGCGAGTATTTTTTTCTTTCTTTCTTAATTTACGTCGCAGAACGATTGTATTTTATTTTTAGATCGTTGCGCGAGAAACGTGTTTTAAAAAAGTGAAACTGCTTTCTTTATATATATGTGTATATACTCGTATATATAAACACTTTAAATGTAAGCAAGCGCAAAAGACGACGTCGAACCGATGCTGTATTACATTAACACTTTGTTTATGTATACAATTATGATAATTATTGTCGTATGCATAAATGAGTGTTTGGCGTGTGTATATATTATATTATATTATACAGAGAATTCGTTTAGTACTGTATATGTGTGGGTGCGGATTTGCGGAAAGGACTATATAAAACATTATTCGTCGATGCCTTTGCTTTCGAAATAAAATGGATGATATACAAACACTTCAGCGCAGATACGTTTCGCAAGGTACGCATTTAATGACAACGCTTTATTCAAATATTTATTATAATATACAGAAAAACAGCCCCATCTAAAAAGGGAGAAAGTTGGAAAAACTTTCTATGGAAAACGTTTCGGAGGTTACTATTGTTTGATGTAATTTGTATTTTAGTTTAAATTTGTTTGATTATTAACATCCAAAAAGTTTTGAATTATCCAGAAACTTCTCTAAATCGGTTAAAAGGGCGAATATATAATCATATAATGAATGCAATAATTTAATTATAAAAAACATTTATAACAAAGGTAATCATTTTTGGTGCCTAAGAGGAAGGAAGGCAGATTTTCAAGTATTATTCCAAAAAGGCGAATTATACCGAAAAATATAAACTTTATATCTTCCGCCATCTGCCGACATTATATATCGTTATACATTACATTGTATGTATAATGGCTGAGTTATGACATTCGACATGATAACACATTTTTTATTTCCGCAAATCAAAATGGAGCAACGTATTATCATTAAATTCCAAGTTAAATTAGGGGTAAATACCACATACACTCACGGGGATTAGTAATTATGTCGAGAATCAGTTTTTGAAGACTTGACAAATTATCAAGAATGGAACAAATTATTTTATCCAATCCAAAAAAATGATAAGCTACGATGAAAATAACCCCAAATTCACAAAATCTATTGTGACTTGAGACGAGACGTTTTGTTTTCAATATCATCCTGAAATAAAGTGTCAAAGTGCTTCCTAAGAAGTAAGATAAGACCGGCAGATTAATTTATTTATTTTTTATCTCCACGAAGGCTGTGACCATGAGGTAGATCAACCTCATGGTCCGGGGCATCCTTCTCCTGTACCTCAATTTCTTTTGGGCCATATTTTCTAAAAGTATTGTTACCGCGGCGAAGTAGAGGATACAGGATATAGGACATAGTGTATATTATCAATGGATCTCCAACAAATAATTGGACCTTAAGGCCATTTCTCTTCTAAGGTTCTAAGGTTCTATATAACCAGAGAATAACACACATACTATCATAGAGAATTTTAATAGTCTTCCCATATATGGACGATTTTGGTTGTGTCTTCATTGTCGCAGATTAATCTGAAGGAACCCAAGATTAGACCGACACCTCATTATGGTGGAAACGGAACCACCAAATGACGCCCCTAATGCAATGTTTGCTCTTGGTTAATAGGACCTTTTGTAATGTAATTTATAATTACAACGTTAATTTTTGTTTAGCTCAATGGAATTCGATTTCTAATTTCTATGGTAGCCTTTGGTGTTTTGTTTTCATTTGTCGTTGGCGAACTGGTTTGCGATAACTTTTCTGACCACCATCTGTTCAAAAAAAAAAAATAGAGAGCTTCAATAGAGGTTTCAGTTGTTTTGACTTCTGATATCTATGCAGTCGTGTTAAGTGTGTTTACCAGTGAGTGAGTGAGGCAGTTGTCAGCTGTTTGAGAGGTTTTTATTGAAGGTATATTTAAATTTGTATCTTTAATAAGCGCTAGGTTATTAGCGACTGCGACCTATTCACTTTCAGCGCGTCTGTAAGGATTGTTACTATCGGAGGTTGCGACGTATCCGATATACACACGTTAGTGATTTTTTTTTATTTCCTGCCATGTAAAATCGTAAAAAATCGTTAAAATATCCAGTCTTGCACAAATTCCCTTAGCGTAGTTAAATGATTTTGTTACAGATACAATAGATTAGATTATAGGAAGGAGTATCGTTCCTGAACAAGTCATTTTCACCTATGTAGCGCTCCATAGAAAATGGTGACAGTTATCGTTTAACCTGTGACGAGCTAGTTTTAGAAAAGGTCTAATACTGTCTAGTTTGGAGGTAGGGCAGCTTCCACCTCCTCCGAAAGGTATACAAGTATTGGTTGGCTTGTATCGAGGGGCCCAGCGTAGAAGTATACTTATATAAGTCTGCAAGCACAATACTGAGACTAAATTATTGTTTTTTTAGGATAAAGTTTGTTTCCGAACCTTTTTGTTGAAGGTGAACCAGCGTTGTTAATACGTCCATTTCCAAACACAGATGCCTACTTTGCATAATCGATTGTTTCTCGTTACGACAACAAACGCCTCACGGTAAATGATTCTTTTAAATACATATGTGTTCACTTGATTCAGCAAGCAATGAGCAGCCAGCTAGCTACACTGTTAGACGAATTTAAGGAAAACAGACGTTCCTAGAAACACGCTGCAGATCTCTTGAAGATATAGAGACTGCATTCACACAACAAAAGGTCACATCAGATAACATCGTGTCCAAAGTAAAAGGACAGATAAGAGAATGTCTTACGCAGTTTGACGTTTGTTGTGGTAGACCCCAATGTTCTTGGTTTCTTGGTTTGAACTGTGAGCTGACATACAATAGCTTAATCTCTGTTTCAATTGCCCTTTTTGATCTTAACTTACGGATTCTGCTGCAATTATTTCTACGCCACCAAATACCAGCCAGCATCATCATTGTCACGGCCACAGTTCAAACCAAGAAACCAAGAACATTGGGGTCTACCACAACAAACGTCAAACTGCGTAAGACATTCTCTCACGTAAGGACGGCAATGATTCGTGTACATTTTAAGAGACGTCGTCTCTTTAAATGTATGTATACGCATCATAGCAGCTCTTACGTTTGTTGTGGTGGATCTCATTGACAGTCCATCAGGCTCTTGCGAACTATAGCATTTGGCTTACTGGATTCGGGTTCACAAGCTACATTTGTGACTGAAATATGCTTACTATTCTCACTTTGACAGGCTTATTTGGATTAGTATCGCCAGTAACGTCTCCACTGGTTCTCGCCACTATCCTTTTCTTTTATTTTTAGCGGGATTCCGAGCTTCCAATTATCTAGACCTTTTAAGATTCGTGAAGCATCGTTTTTTTAATTCATTCGGGTTGTCCTTTAGGTACTTATACTTAGAGCTGATGGCAGATCGAAATTCTTCACTGTTCTCACGTCTGAAATTCTCTCTTCGAATCGGACTTGTGGCCAAAAATGTTAAGCGAAACCGTTCAGTCATTTTATACTTGAATATTTTCATCCGTCCATCTCAAACACAGACTTTTGGAAGTACCTGGTAGCTGCAACTAGTACGCAATTTCTTATTGAAGTCTTCGTCTTAGAATACGAATGTCTGTACACAAATGCCTTAGTTCCGCAATGTCGCTGCTACGACTCGAAATGATTTCGATTGTTGTTGGATCAATTGTCGTTGTGCAATAGAGGATGCTGGTGCTTTAAACGGCATTGTTGCATTTCTTGAAGTGCATTTGTACCAAGCATGAGGCTGTATCTTCTGCACAATTTCGTATTATTATCGAATTTTCATTTCTGAACACGTTTAAACGGAGCAATATGTCTCTTGTATTAGTGACGGGTTGAGCGAGTAAGATGTTTGTACTAAGGCTTCTATTAATAAAGAATAAATTCTGTTCCGAAATAGCGATACTTATTAACGTCTCTAAATTGTCGGATATTGATGGAAATCCATATTTTATTTTTGCAAGCAATGAGTTTAATAATCGCTGGTATTTCTTACATCATCATCAATGTCAAAATCTCATCAGGTACAGTTGAAGTAATCTATTCCTTGCCGAATTCCCTCTAGTCAGAATCTGTAAGAAGAATAGTTTTGACTCAATAAACCTTTATTTAGCCATATTCGAGTTGTTCGTTGGAGCGTTTTTTGACAGCATGAAATACGTGTTGCTCACAACCACGTTTGCTGTGTCAACAAAATCAACTTGGTTTTTACATGAGTAATAAATCAGCATCAATCTCCATACAACAATTAAATACTTAATAATTATTTGATATATATTAGAGAGAGCTGCGGTGAGTTGAGTATATATATATTGATGTGATATATATATTACGATATTAAAAATATTAATACGCTTTGAGAGTTTCAAATCAATCAGCATAATCCTGTAATACATAAATATAAGCTCCAAAAACATAATCATACTAAAAATTCATTTAACACCAAGGCAGAAGCATATATAATGCCATAATCCCATAATAGCTAAGCCACTCAACAAACAAAAAAAAGACAGCATTTCTCCATACAAAATTCAAAGTACTTCCAATCGACCTTGAAATTATTAAGACGTTTGCCAAGCTCGCGTCTGCATTAGCTGATCGCAACGCATTATACAATGCTCGCCGCTCCACATTACAGACGACAACAACACCAACAAAAACCCATCAACAGCCTTGAGTGTGACGAATGTTTTGGGCGTAAGGTCGCCTGGAAATTACCAAGCGATTTGTGTGCGCGGCTACAGAAAAAAAGAGCGATTACTTTCTTTCTACGAAATTAATGCTGTTATACGCCAAGAGGAATTATTTTCGTAATAACTGCGTTTTGCTTGGTGCGACCACAAAATTGTATATATAACTCGTATTTAATATATAATGTAAGACACAGAAAGTGATTAAATTGTTCGCAAAATTTTATCAAAGGGGGGAAAATAAATTATATGAAGAAATTGAGTAAGAACGGAAATAAAATAAATATAAATGCGAAGGTGATCATTGGTTGGATTACAGTTTTCATTGAGATAATTTATTACAAATCTTTTGTGTAACTGCTTTTGATTACTTCTTCGGAGAATATGTTTTCCTCATTTTTCTCCCAGAAAAATATTGTAATTTTTTTAAATTAAATTCCATGTTTACATTTATAAAAACCTTTTGGTTTCGATAAAGATTAATGAAGCTTTTTTATGAAAACAATATTCATTTATCTAAATTTTATTGGAAAGAAGGTTGTCTGAAAAATAATATAATTTGATCAGAGATATAATTGTAAAAAAGATGTGGTGTGTTTTTGTTGGCATGAAATTAATTTTAAGAAATCTATCCCATTGATACAAAAAATTAACAAATCAAATTTGTTTTTTTTTTATATAAAATCCATCCTTTTAATAACTTCAATTTTGTGTTTGCGTATGTGAGTTTAAGGATTGTCTGATTTTATCTTTTTTTATGTGATATGTTTTTAATTACATTTGTATTACCTCCTGTAGCACATTAAATGGATTTTATCTTAAATGTTGGTCAATCATCTAGCGAATTGATATTTAGTACTTTTTCTAACTTTTACATTTTGCTGTTTTGTGTATTTTTTCTTCACGTTTTTAAAGTTTTAACTGCAGTGTAGCTAAAGTATAATTAATACAGGCCGTAATTTAGTATGGCTATTTGCGCCAACTTTTTACCTTTTATAATTGACCATCAAATTTTGTTTACCCTCTCACTATTTCCATTTATCATCATTGGATCATGCACTCCCATGTGAGAGTCATTGACCATTACGGGTTCATTCGACTGGTCAGGTCATGCTAATGTGCTGTTTTGTGTTGTGCTACTCTAATTGGAGCTACTGTGCTAACACTCACAGCACATCCCCGAGTCTTAATTTAAATTCAAAAATGGTTTTATTATTCTGCTGAAGCCTAATAACTAATTTACTTTACTAATTAGAAAAAAAAATATTAAAATATTTCAGGTATAAAAATCAATCTCAATTAAACTTAAGTAATCATTTGCATATTTTTAAATTGACAATAAACCAAAAAAATGGATACACTACACAAAAATATATCAAAATGGCACCAAACACAAAAATTCTCCATGTCTTATCTACACTAAAGAAGCGCTTCGACAGAATGTTGGATCTGAACTCTCCCAGTTGTAGTTCATCGAAGCGGACATCATCTTTTACACCAACAAACACTCCGAAACCAAAACTATTACAATAACTTCTAGTTTCGTTACCAACATCCGACGACAGTATATCGATGGAATACAGGCAATCACAAATCTTAAAAAATACGTTCAATTAGCGGAAAAAAGGTTAAGATTTCAAAGGGAAAGGATCTGCGAAGTACGCCAATAAAGAAGGCATTAAATGAAAAGATAATTGAAAACACTCCACTGGCGTTGGAGTCCAAGAGATTTAAGGTTTTATAAATTTATTACTTTGTCTGCTGTTTTTCATTAAATAAAGAATTAAATTCTTGTAAAGGGGGATTTTTTTTAGAGGTATAGAACTTTAAAAGGGAATAAAACAAGGATAAATTTTTAAAATTGACATGAAATTTACTTTATTCAAAAGATAATCTTATGGCAATATAATTTAAATATGATTTCTGGCATATGACCGCCACGGCTGGCTTGGACCTTATATAATCTGGGGGCCCAATATCAATATCAGCAAAAACGCGGCGAATGTTGTCCTCCAAGTGCGGTCGATCGTTTCGGGCTTAGACTAGTGACTTCACATATCGCCACAGAAAATAGTCTAGCGACGTTAAATCGCACGATCTTGGAGGCCATTTCAAGGCTCCAAAACGAGAAATTATGCGGATACAAAACGTAAATCAATTGTGGCACGAGCTGTGTGACATGTTGCGCCGTCTTGAAACCACAGATCCTGCACATCATGGTTGTTCAATTGATGAACGAAAAAGTCAGTAATCATGTCTCTATAGCGATCACCATTGACTGTAACGTTTTGGCCAGCATCCAAACAGTCAGTTTTTCTGGATGTAACGGTGTCTCAACACACACTTGAGTAGTATATTTACTCTAAATACGTCAGTTTTGTTTATTGACGTAGTCATTCAACCAAAAGTGGGCTTCATATTTTTTCAAATTCTATGAAAATCGAGATCAACGGCAATCTTGTTTTGTGCCCATTCACCGAATCTACGCCTTGCTAGGTGATCGTGTGGATTCAATTCTTGCACGCAAACCATGATCCTTCCACAAAATCGTCCATAAAGTGGATGGTCATATATCCAATTCCTGTGCACGGTAACGGATAGACTGTTTCGGGTCATCCTCTACGCTACTCTCTATAGCAGTAATGGCTTCTTCTATACGCACTGTTCGACGTCTCTGTGGATGCGTATTATCATTTAGAGTAAACGTGGTGCGAAAACTTTTCATAGTTAGTCCAATTAATTGCTCTGATGGACGATTATGTTTACCGTAAAATGGACGAATTTCGAACGGAACCATATTTTTTTAAGCGTCAGTCTATTCATGTTGAAATAACAAACCAAACTAAACACAAATCACTTGACAGCTGACAAAATGGCCGCCAGTTAAAACAGTGTTCCCAAATTAATGTTCTATACCTCTAAAAAAAACATCCGCTATTTATATGCTTTGTATTGCGATTTTCTTCATCCAAATGTCCATGAGTATAAATATGTTTTTATGAATGGCAGTAAATTATAAAGGATGTTAACACAAATCATAAAAAGTTTTTGTACGATTCATTTTATAACTTAAACAATAATTAAACATTAAACAGACTAAAAAACGGGATCATTTTCAATTATATGATTTCGATGAAATAGTATTATGGATATTTTATGTTTATAAAATATCCATAATACTATTTCATCGAAATCATATAATTGAAAATGATTTTGAAAGTTTTTTTTCTAAAGAGAAACTTTCTAGTGGCTAGACCGTGGATATTAGGTATGTAAGCATAGAATTATTTTAACTTTTCTTTTATTTTAAAAAGGTTATTTTCATAATCAATAAAAAAAATCATCGTAGGGATATAAAAAATCAAACAAATAAATTCAAACTTTCTTTTGGGAAAAATGACGCAACATCCCAACTCTCATCTCTAAGCTAAAGAGTATTCAAAAAAACAGGACATTAGCACCAATCCCGTAAGTATTTATGGATTTAGCTTAAACTGTACTTCAGCCATGGTAATAAAACATTAACTCTCGTCCTTGTCAAATAGTGGGAGTCCAAATAATATTTTGTGATCATATCTTATTCGGAATTAACTTTCATAGAGTCTATTAGTACTATAGTAGTCTGTATGCTTAACAATTAATGCACGTATAGCTGAATCAAGCCGGCTATGTTTTATAATCTTCGGCCGAGTGGAAGATGCTATCGAATTGACAATAGTTTTCCGGCTTACAGCTATGGATTGACACGCAACCATTTTTGCTCTGGGCATCCTCTGAAAAGCTTTTTCTCAAACACAGGGATTTTATGACTATTTCGGGATAATGTGTCGCAATTATTTTTGAATTAATTTTTTTTAATTTTAATTTTAATTTTTGAAATTAATGCCATCAACTAACTGTATAAAACAATATGTGTATGATGGCGTTGATGATTCCGAATATAATTAGCAAGCTAGATCTCGGTGCATAGAGATATCTCAAAAATATGCGCATTTGACCTGCAAAGTTGTTAGGGCAAATTAGGACTAGTGTTAGAGCATACTAGCTCCAATAGGAGTAGCACAGCACAAATAGCTCATTAGCATGACCTGACCACTCGTGTGAACCCGTAATGGTCAATGAATCCGGTGTGTGATATCGCACACTCGCCCTATGTCCCACAAGGTATTACATGATCCAATGAGATACAGGGGGTGGGGGTTATGGTATATCAATCGATAGGTCATTTTAATACCTATCACATAAAACAAATATACATAAAAGACGACAATCCCTAAGGTCTCCCTTAGGCAAAGGGTTTTTTTTGTATTTGTGCGTATAGAGGGGTGGGAGTGAGATGGGTAAAAAATGTTATGGTCAATTATTAATAATTAATTATTATTAATTCATGCAAATATGTGTTAAAATTACACTATTATTTCATAATATTCAGTAAATATTATATGAATAATTTATTTAATAAAATCAAGAATTGTTTTCCTTATTTAAAAATGATTCCTAATTCCATTATTAATAGTAAAATAAGAAAAAAAAACTATATAAATATTGTTTTTGTTAAATTCATAATTAGAATAAAAGCTTCTTTCGTGAAAATTAACATAAGATTTATTTTATTTAAATTAATCAAACAAAAAAATCTTTACTTAAGTGTTTGGACCAAAACTCGCAGTTTAAATTTTAGTATTCATAAATATTTTTTAGCTTAAGCTAAAACTTTTGACAACATATACATTTTTTTCTTTTAAAATTGTGTTTTCCTATTTTTGGTAATTAATTCTGATATGCTGTTTCCATTGTATCAAACGAAAATAAAAAAAAACAAACTCACCAATAATCACCAGAATTCCAAATCGTTCCATGATGCAAATTCCAAAATCAAATTCCAAAAGTAATCACAAAATGCACACACTAATCTGCAAGAAGCTCTGCATCACTTGAATCTCGTCTCGATTCGCGTGAATATAATAATAATTTGCGTATACAATTTCACTTTTGCCGCAATTGCGCCTGCGCACGTGTTCTACGCCACTCAACCGTTTTCTTTGCAATCGAAAAACGAAAGTGTTTTCCGTCAATAAATATTATGTTATATGCGTGGGCCACACAAACACGTCACACAGGTGATTTCAGTACGCGCGCGTGCTAAGATATATTATGATTTATATATAAATGTATATATTCATATATACTATAACGTCCCGGTGAGAGTTTGCACTATGAACAAGTATTTATTATTATTTAAATTTTGATTTTATTTGACGTACGACCGTCGCGGAGCGGTCTCAAGTCGGGACTAACACGGTACCGTTTTGCGTAAAGGCATCGCACGTTCATAGCTATCGCGCGATTTATACCTGATGGGTATGGTGGCAGTGGTAAGTTACCTTGACGCACCGCAAAATGTCGTCAATGCGCGAGCGACTTGCGCGAGCGCTCGATTGCTCGCGGTTTAAGTGTTTTAAAGTGAAAGGCTAAGGCGGCTTCTTAATGCAAATCGAAAGAAATGATATTTTGTATGTGTATAATAATATGTGTTATTGTTTAGATAAATGTACACTTTGTATATAATTATTTTTATTATTATAAACACTCGAGTGGTTGTAATGGTTTTTAATACATTTAATATTATGAATGAAGGAAATAAACAATGTTTATCTGTTCAAAGAATCTTTACAGCAAATAAACAAAAAAAAAACACTTTAAAATCATGCCTCAGTTACTTCCAATTCAATATTAAAAATTATGTATACAATACATTACGAATAGGATCATTGCTTAAGTATCTGGAAATAAATAATTTAATTTGTTTCAAGACTGTTCTTGAATTATTATTAGAGTGAATATTTATTGGATTTTCGAATTTCCATTGAGGTTTACTTAAAACAAATGAATACAAATCAAATTTTGGCAATTATGTATATATATATATACATATATCAAACATATTAAACCAAGTACTTATATACAAAATTTAATAATGGATGTATAATTCAAATAAGATATTATAATATTACTAATTTGTGAAGAATGCAACACAAACATAATTCCGTTTAAAGATATTTCGAAGGTTTTTTAAGGAGACGAATTGAGAACACCAAGAAGGACGCAGCAGTAAGTTTTAATATGGAGAATTATAATAAGAACGGCTTAACATGTTCGATTGTTTACGATACAAAGGAAAATTTATTATTAAATACTTATAATGCTCTCCAAAACACATCCTGTTGTTCTGCGTGTCTTTTTAACGTGATTCGAAATTCGTTCCGTATTGTGCTGTTGACATTGGCCGTGAAGACGGAACCTGCTTATTCGGATTTTAACTTTAGGGACTTCTTCTTCAATTGTTTCCGTCTTGAGTGGGGGCAGTTTTCGACTACACGGTATATGTACTCATAATGTAATGATTAAAGTCCAGGAATGAAGATTTGGTTATACTATGAGAGGTAGAATAAAATTTGTTGGCAATTCTGCTGCCGTGCAAAAGTTTTGTCTGGCTTAGTTGTACACAGCATGGCCGCTTTGACAATGATTTTTCTATATATATTATATATACATTCTGTCAAATACGGGTACTTAAATTTGAAATAAAACACAAACAACATATCAATCATCTAAATTTATTATGTCCCCTTCAAAATAGAAGGGGTTCTGATGCAATACACTTCTTCCAACGAACAATCCAATCATCGAAACACTTTTTAAAGCTATATTCCGGGATGGCCTTCAGTTC
>JANSTU010009463.1:0-16010 GCA_027564075.1 Bolitophila hybrida
AACTAAATGACACATAGCAATAAAAATTGACAGAATAGTGGCTGACAGTTCTGCCAACCTGGGATTTTTTTTTTTTTAAATATTCTAAGCGGGAAAATTTAAAATGAGAATTTCCGGGTACTTATTTGACAGAGTAGTATATCGTGTGGACAATATAATTCAAAGCTAATGTAATATATTCGAATCTTAAAAATATTTTTTAATTAAGTTTTTTCAAACTAATTTAAAATGTAAATGTGAAAATTCTCTTTAATGTGTATATTAAAGAGAATTGGCCAGAATAGATCAGTACCATTGAGATAGATCTGAGTATCGTCGATTTTTAAATTGGTTTGGATTGGTGTTGGATGTTGGATGTTACTAAAGCTTGACCTTAAGCCATCTTCCATACGCCAATATTGATTTTTGATTAATTTTTTCTCGGATAATCGTCGGATAAAACTTTAAAATAATTATCTGTTTTTTATACATACGCATTAACCTGCGTGGATCTCTTGGGAAATGTGATCCAAATGATTTATTTTAATCATAAGTGGTTTACGCCGGGACATTCTGGATAGAACAATTGGTCAACTTATCCAATTCGTTGTCACGATGTTGTTCATCTCAACTTTGCCATAATCTGGACTGTAATAATTAGTGATAGAGTCGATTTCTTATTCACAAATTCCTGTTTATTTAGCATGTCTACCCGTCTGATGTTGATGCTGAATCCGATGGTTTTGGTATGGATGGTTCGTCGGAAGAGGAATAATTTTGGTTAAGGCTTTCTTTACGTGCTGTATCAGCAAATAAAGTACATTTTTTTTTTTCATTTTGACAAAATATTCAAACTCACTTCCTTTTTTTCATTTTTCGTGTGCACAATCCATTTTTATGATTTCTCAGTTTTAGTTAAATATAATTTTGACATTTATGTTTTTCCTTCATATAAAATTCTTTTAACATATCAAGCTATTTGCAAGGTAATAGAAGGCTTTAACTGCAAATATGCTACACTGTTGGAACTATATTTAAAAAATGTTATTTGCAAGTTATTTGAAGGCTTGACAACAAACAACCTATACAAATAGGCTATTTGATATTCATTTAAAACCATTTCTGAAAGAAACATTCACACAAATTATATTTGAATTTCCAGATGGTGATGCAATGGAATGCTCGGAGAACCTTCTAAATATTCTGTATTCTGTTTCCTCAGTTTAAATTTAACTCTATGTCCCACATGGGATTACAGGATATTATTAGAGTTTAAATTGAAACAAAAAACCATATCGTTCTCTTTCAAAACATCTTTGTCAGAAAAAAGAGGTGGTTCCTTACTGCCTTTATCGATTTCATCAAGACTCTTCCTCTGATTCCAATATAGTCTCATTGGGAACATCGTTATCTGAATCCGACGATGAATTTAATTTTTTTCTTTTCAATTGTTTTCTTAAAGCGAATATTTTTTGGATGTGACTTTTTTCATTTTTTTCAGTTAATGTAATGAAGAAGAACTCTCCTCAAAAGACACTATCTTGTACAAATTCGATATTTTATACATATATTTTGTACATATATAAATGTTACAGTATACTTTTTGGTTAAAAAAAGTGTTATCTTTTCCAGTAAAAAAAATTAAATTCCTGATTAGGCATATATAATATATAAAAAATGGAATTTCAAAAAGTTCGAAATTTTCAATTTTTATTGATTTACAGCTCGTAGGTTAAAAGAAAAATAGATCTGCAATTGGTCACTTTCACACAGTTAAGCATTAGCAACAATCTATGTATGATCTTATTCATAATCAAAACCATGTTTTAAGAAACCAAACACACCCTCAAAAAAGCAGCCAGTGGTAATATTATAATTTAAAATGAGAATATCGCGAAATTACATTTTACTCTAAATATTGTCGAATCTTATGTCATCTTGTACATTTTCAACATTTCATGGTAAGTTAAAAAACATTTTTTGGCTGATAATTATCATTGTATTAACTGACACTAAAATGATATTCATTTTTATCACTGCGTCGCTAATTATATTATTTGTAATTTTAAATAAATTTTAGATGAAAAAGTTATAAACATTCATATAAACGAAATCAACAGGGGTTTTAAATGCATTGTTACTTTAAGAATATACTGTCATCTAGAGACATTACCGGAAACAGACCGCACAAGCAGCACAGTCGCTTGAACACACGCACCTAAATATTATTGTTTATATACATCACGCATATAATTACTTAACCGCGAAAGCACACAAATATTATGGACCATAAATAAACATTGTTTTTTATGTATTTCAAATAAAAACAAAATATTATGATAGTAAAAAGGTGCTTCCACAAAATATTTCTATATCGCAGTGCTTCTCTTTATAAACGTATTCTATATTAGTTCCAGACAAACACACATTCAACGAGTGTGCGCGGGCCCACCAATGTTTATACACGCAGTGAACGCGCGCAGGTGTTAAAGTAAATACAGTTCAAATACTCTGGCTGTCTTTGAACAGGTATATATTGAGAGTGCGTGCGCGTGCATTTTAATGCGAAGTCACATATATAATAATAATGTTG
The DNA here is from genome assembly GCA_027564075.1 of Bolitophila hybrida. Classification (NCBI taxonomy): domain Eukaryota; kingdom Metazoa; phylum Arthropoda; class Insecta; order Diptera; family Mycetophilidae; genus Bolitophila; species Bolitophila hybrida. The sequence goes on from JANSTU010009463.1 coordinate 2,573, forward strand.
ATTTTTCTAATGCTGAAGCAATATTGTTTTTGTTGGTGCAGCATGCTTTTTGTTTGTTGTTTTTCTTGTGAAAATATATATAGGTTTTGGAGTTTATAATAAAATGCACCAAATAATTAAATTTTGTGAATCAAATATGTGCACCAATTTTTTTTTATAAAAAAATAATATTTAGATAAAAATCTTCAAACCCCACGATCAAATCAACAATGAAATAGTTGTGCTATTAGCTGTGTTCATACATATTTTTATTCATGCATTTCTAACCCACCATTCTCTCCAGTAGGTCATCGGAAAGCTGCATCTAAAGCACAAAACCCCACCCATCATCTAAACAACTTCAATAAAAATCAACTTCAACTATGCGAGAAACACAACATTATATTTTCGTTTATTAACCTCACACCATAAACACGCTTCGCTATCCGGGAACAAGGATTGAAAAAAAATAATTCCTAAAAGTGTCAAATCCATAACACATATACATAAACACTAACATGAACACACGCACATACACATATACACTAACACCCGACTAGCTTTTGTTCCGATGCTTTTTTGTTGTTGTTGGATTTTGTGTACAACCTACAACCGCTCGTCGGCGTCGCGTCATCGTCGTCGTCGTCGTTTTTATTATAAATATAAAGTCAACTTCAATACAGAAATTTATGAAATTTTTCGCCAGCATCCTTCTATATGAAGTGTAGAAAATAAATAGAAAATGAACTCTTTGGGAGCTTGCAAACTGAGAAGGATATATATATATACAGTTTTAAACACACACACACACACACACATACATACACAACAATCTATCCCAGAATTACGTGTATTCCTGTATGTATGTAGTGCAAATACACCCTGGATACAGGCTCTGTGTTATATCTACAAATATGTACAAATATATCATGGCACACACATCGAGAGTAGTGTGCTTGAAACGAAGAAGAAATATTTTTATAAAATAAAGTGCTTTGCGCTCGGATTCGGGTAGTTCATATAAAACATTATTATGTAAAGGAAATGCGAATATATACACATACGAGTATTTTTACCGGGTATATTTTAGGTATTTAGAGCATATATTTGCATTAGCTTTAGCTGAAATCCTGTTTTGCGATAAATATATTTAAGATCCTTATGTGTATTAGTGTGTATATATACATATATGAATGTATTCTCGAAATGGATTTAGTATTTATGTATAGGTAATTATATGTAAAGTATGTGTGTCAAATATTAATATGAAAATTAGGATAAATTAGGATAAATGTTTACCAGTGAAATGATGGATAATCAAAGTATGTCTTGAATCTTGAGAAGTTTTTTTTATAGGATTTACAAAGAATAACTTGGCAATATATATACACATTTCGAAGTTAGCAGCCTTACCAACTGGATATCCTGAGAATGTATTTATAAAGAATTAGTGGTGATTAGATCTATATAATCTAGCATTTTGCTGGGTCAGTCAACGAGGTGTTCGTCGGCTTTGATGCAGAAATCGTAGCAACTTAGTCCGATTTTGATTCCCAATGTCTGTATTTGCTTATTTCCATAAATGAGATAATTCCGTTGTTATCTACACAAATAGCACAGTACACTAAAAAAATAGCGACAAAAAACCACATCATATAACGAAATGCAGCAATACACGTGTCAACTTACACTAATATTCACTTAGTATTTCAAATGCCATCTTTACCATATAGAAACAGATAATTCACACTATATTACCCAAACAAGGATAAACATCCCAAATGGTAAAATCGCGCCAAGTTTTATACGTACTGCAGCAGATGGCTTCGGTCGGGATCGAAATACAGGCACTTAAACAATCTTACACCTTAGAAATGATGTATCTTATTCTAAAGACCCCTAGGCACATTTCAGGCGATCAATTATTGAAAATTCTTAGAGTTGTGTAACGCCTTAAATAAAGAATTAATAATAATTGGGGAAACCAAAACTAAGAAGTTAAAAACAGTTTTAATTGCTTTTAATAATAAAATTAATATTAAAAATATCAAAATATGCTCTTAAAATTATATATTATGCACACTTTTTTATATATGAGAAATATTTTTGATTATATAGTAAAAAAAAAAATAATAATTCAAATATATTAAATTATATTGCGAAATAACAATTTTTTTTGTGAATAAAGAAAAGAAAAAACAACCTAAAATATGTTTTCAAATAAGAAACTTTGTTTGTTAGACCTGAAAATACTCTTATACATAGAAAACGACCGTTTGACATTGGTGCGTACTTATAGGATAGAATCTCCAATACAGTATAATTTGTGTCATCTTCCGTATTTTCGCCATTCAAGTTTTCTAAATTATCGTTTAAGACTTTAAATCCGTTATTTTTCCAAAGAACGGCTTTCATCTTTTCATTTAAGATATCACTAGTGGCTGAAGATTTTTTTGCATGCTTTACTACTCTGAGCAGTTCATTAAGTGTTTAGCCAGCTGGCCTCTAGCTTATGTATGTTATGGCCAAAAAAAAATATTTGAGTCTTCAGGATGATATCTTGAAACAACTCTTTGCAGATTTTAATTGCTTGTATCTTCCTTATTAAAAACGCCAGGTAGCCCATCATGTTGTTATCGGCTAAGGTGGTAGAGAGAGGTCAGGAAAAAGTTCTTTAGAGAGCTGTAGACGTGATAGAGCTTTCTTAGTATTGCCAATAAAGCGATCAATGATAAGGTGCACACCAGCGCAACTGCTCACGAACTCGATGTAATGCATGTGCAAGGCAAGCGACATGGGAAATCTTGGGGAATAATACTTGTATTGCTTTGGCTATTTAATGCGTAACTAAGAAACAGCAAAATGGAGTCCTTGTTATATTTTTCTTCAAGAATTCCCATTAAAACAATGAAAAACCGTGCAATGCCTGTGTGGTTTGCCGATGTTAAAGTTGTTGTGTTAAGCATTTAGTTTTACAATTACGTTAGCAACAAACCTCCCGTCGAATCTGTCGTTAGAGCACCATACGAAATGGTTTTTCAGTGCCTTCCCGATATCGTTTATGCTGTTTACTTATGTGCTGCTCACGAGTTTTTGACGGTATATGGCCATTTCGCAGAATGCCGTTTCGCCTCTTTTGTTAACAAATTAAACTATTCAGTTCGATTCGGCTTACATTCGTTTTTGACGCATTTATCATGATACCGAATTCTTGGTGTACTATTCTAGGAACAATTGTAGTCGTTGTTCCTCTTCTCAAGATGCTCATGCTTCAACCTATTAATTTGTTGTTATACGCTTATTTTAATGTCTTCACAGATCGTTTGAATGTAAAGATTGCATAATAAAACCGATCCATCTGTTTTAAAGCAGGCGTAAGCCGATGCAACCTGGCGAAGCTTGCAAATTTATCAAAGAGGATTTACACAGGATGATACTACTATATATTGGTAAAATAACTGTATATTTTATATACTATGATCAATTGATTCATTCAAAATAAGTATATAAATTATTTAAATTTACTTCAAATTACCAGAATAGAATAAAATATGCTTCTTAATATACAAAATATGCAATAAAATAAATTATGAGTAAAATATGCAAAAATATGCACTAACAAATTAGGCTTAAAAAACAGTATAACTCAAAGGTCATTTGTATATATTTTATATTACTATACGATGTCCCAGAAAAAAATATTATATATAGTATATTTTGGAGTTCTTCATCTTCTTCTTCGTGTTTTTTTTATTCAATTATGAGTGTATTTTTATTTATTAATGAACCCTGAAAAATTCAAAATTGAGATCTTAATTAAATGAAAATATTATATTAGTAAAATAAAAAAAACAAACTTGTTTAATTTAATAATTTTAGTACGTTTTATATTACAACCGAAACGGAAATTAATTATTATTATTATTAATATATTATTATAATTAATTAATTAAATTAATATGGTGTTTAACTCACACCTATGGTTCACGTCAGATGAATTGCTATTGTTATTTCTTTTTGATCGAGAACATCACCAATGACTCAAGTCTTTTCATATGCGATACGAGTCACAACATGTAACCAAACAAAATTCACATCTTACAAACACAGAAACACAACAAATACGACCAACAAGAGTCGCCGTCGTTCGAAGTTCATCGTTCAACACACGAGATCAAGCACGGTTCATATATCTCCGAAACGAATAAACACCAAGATCAACCACGCAACATTGATCTTCGGACCCTACCAGAACACATCCATCATCATTATCAGACGTCATGAAGTATTCAACATCGGACTTTCCTCCCACTAAAACAAAAATCAGACTGTCGCAATAAAATACAAGGAAACCTTACCTAAAAGAAAAATTAGTGTAAGACTGGCGCATAAAACAACGCACAGGAATTTCTCAAGGTATTAAGTGCGATCGTTGACATCATTAACATACAAAGTGCTAGTGCATCCAATCGAATAGTGCATAATTAATATATACAGTGCACATACATACAAAACAATACAATCAAATAACAGTAAGTGCCTACACATTTAAAACAGTACTTACACGTAAAACAAGAAACACAGATACAATTTCCAGAAACATAAACAATAATGCACAAACAAAACAACATTTCCATAAACACACACACATAGAACCATTAGCATATCAGTCAATTTAGTTCAATATAGTACCCCCTCAGAGCCGAGGAGTACTGCAGGTGTGAAAAGCCTACCTGTAGTGCTCCTCGGCTCTGAGGGAGTTAGAAATTATGTAAAACTACTATTAAAAGCCAGCAGCTATCTAACACTCAACTTATGGTTCGAACAAAAAGTATGGAGATGGAAGATTACAGTGTTGCTGGTAAACCGCATCCCAATAAGAAAGAAGAAGCACTGGCGATAATAGTTCTGTTACGAGCGAAATTTCGAATGCTTCATGAAGTAAAAATACAAGCAAGTATCACTTAATTTCTTAAATTTTAAACTTTAAAATAACTGTTAAAGGCTATGCTCCCACTGAGGTTTTTTGTGGTATTGGTCCTTTTAAGGAAGTTAGAGGTAATCGTCATCAAATGCTGCCGGATACCGAATATTCGTAATCAACAAATGTCTCTTAAAAAACTTGACAGACTTAAAACAATATATAAAATAAATATCAGTGATTAAGTGCATTTCAATTCTAATAAAGTACATCTTATTAGTGTCGGTAAAAAGCAATATCACCATATTTTCCAGCAATAATCTTTAAACGACCTATAAATATACAATCCATATATGATGCATATAAAGGTGTCTCCACAAATTCATCTTAAAGAATTTATATATTTCTATCTTAAAGTATACCGTTTAGAGTCTATGCACCATCACGATTATACAGAAGACAGCCACACGCTCGCACTCGCTCAAGATTTTCTCAATCATCTAAATAATTACACACAATGAATTTATATTATCCGCCTTAGAGCAATAAATTTCGCTAAGACGACGCCAACGGTGTGAGCCGCAGCTAAATGTGTATATTTTGCAAACGTGTGTGTGTGTGCAATGTACATAAATAATTCAACGACGAATAAATTATAATTTGATACTCGACGAGAAGCCGTTAATAAAAACCTAATGAGCTTGATAAATTATGTGCTTTTTCTGCTTGTGCTTAGTATTCCGTTATATATGCGCGTCGACGTCTTCTTCTTTGCCGCCTGTAAGTGTATGTGTGTAGGGTGCACGCGGTTAAGATTATAACTATATATGGTTATGTTTTTGTATAGTAGAGTACACTGCTTGGGTGCGTATTTATGCTAATGTGAGTGTACAATAATAATGCAGAATATAGTGCTAGTCGGTTTTACGAAAAGCATGTGCATTTGTAACGAGCAAACCTCACACGTTGTTTTAAGCGGTGTTCTATAATATATATACCATATACTCGTATACTGCTTATAGTGTCTGTGGGTCTAATTTGTTTTTCTTCCAGCTGAATGCATACTATCTCGAAATTATTCACCGTACTCGCCGGAATCTGTGTATATATACACAAAATACAATCAAGTGTTTTTGCTATATGTGGACTAGTGAATCTTTATATGCTACAGAGATGTCGAGGCTAGAACCATCTTTTTGGGCCCTCATTCTATATTTCAATTTATTTTAACTATTCGGTGTTTTGAAAAATATGGAAAACAAGAGTTTGATGTTTTGATCAAATCTTGTTTTCATCAACACACATACAGGCCTGAATAAAATCGATGACGCTGAGTACAGCGGACGTCCCTAAAAATAATTTTATTTTCAAGATTAAAAGCGAAGTTGAACCTTAAACAATTATTTCACAAACTTTTTGGTATAAATAAGCAAAATGCGCGATGTATGCAGCGCTTCCTTACTCCAGACTAAATGTGTTTTGACCTAGTTCCGGTGTAATTTACAGTACTTTTTGAGTCGTTCCAAACAGTTTGCAGAGTGTTTGGAGGCGGGTAGCACACGTCCGCAGAATGGAAGAACGGAATGTAGAATGGAAGAACGGAGACTACTAAGTTGCTTTACTGGGCTGTTTGAACGACGAAATCAAGATGGCAAAGAACAAAGTGCCAAGACAACGTATAGCAACCGACGGTCAAAAATTCGTTATTTCACTTACCATAGAAATGTTGAATGCCTGGTAAAGTGTATTACTTCATATGGAGAATATATTGAAGGAAAAATATTTGAAAGGCAATATACGATTTATTTTTCCTTTCCAGGCCTGGTACCATTTATTCCATTTATTCATTATAACAACGAAAAATGATTAAGCATTTAAAATAATTAAATAATTGTTAATAAATAATTAGTATCCACTGTATATATAACTCTGTATTAAATGTATTTTTTTAATATATTGTTCATAACAAACCATAACCATAAAATTATCATTTTATTGTATCTGTTAAATTTTATTTTATAGAATATAAAGTAAAATACAAAATTATCATGTTATTACCCATTATGTATTATATTATTATGTTTTTTTTCATTGTGTTAACCCGTATTGTTTTCATTAAACCGCTGAGCTGAGCTGCGTTATGTCTATAAAATTATTAAACCACCGAATTTAATGCATTCAATCGAATCGTTATCGGCGCAATCACACATCGAAACATATATTAAAAAAACATGAAATTCTATATGTAAAAAAGCCAATGATTGGCGTGCGCGCGTGACTTGTGGGTTTAGTGCGCTGCGCCCCAACATTATTTTTATTATTATGTTCATGCCTACAGGTACTAAACATATTTATATGTGTGAATGCATAATTGAACACATAAAGACATAGCATAAAATATACTTATTTTATGGTGCGGCTAAGTAGAGTCTTGAGCGCCAGTCTCACATCAACGTTGACGACGACATCTCGTCTCAGCACGTACATTTATTAATAAACAATATACAAATTAAATATTTACGATATACACATTTATGTATTATTTTCTGTACTCTGTATGAAACATATATATATGTATCTGAAACATTCTCGCATTTCATGTTTCTATTCTTCGTTCGATCGAATGCATTTTTAATTTGGTATGGTCCATATATACATGAAATCGTTGTGTGCACTTTTGTGTACCTGTATGTCTTACAACAGGTGCTTTTCTTTAAAAGGTGCACATCCTACGCAGTGTGGAGATGCATTTTTACTTTATGTATATTATTCGATAATATGCTGTTATTCGTGATTGATAGAATATTACTTTGGTATATGTTTGCTAGATGATTTTACATTTTATTTGAATGTTTAATTAAAAAGCGATTCAGACTTATATTGGATTTTATTCTTTGATAAAGTCAATAGAGATTTTAAATATATACTGAGTGAATTACGGGATCATAAACTTAACATTTTTACTAAAATCCGCGGATCAAGCGACAGCTGGGTCAAAAACTTTTGATAGCGGCTGCATAGTAGTGCATTTTTATTATACCTCAGTTGCATTTCTGGTCCGGATACGAAACCTAATTATTAATCTTTATTTCGGAGCCAGACCAGTTTTTAGGTTCTTTATATGAATATTTGCATGATATATCAGATTTTCGATTGTCTTTTTAAACTCGATTTCAATTGCCTATTTTATCAAAAATAATCTTTTTTTAAATATTTACGGATGCTTATAATATTTGTGGATTTTAAAAGGCTTGCAAAAGTATATTTTCAAGCAAGCAATTATTTCAGTGTTTTTTTATTCAGGCGAATTTCGGGTTCGGACTCAAAAAACAAATCAACTGAGTTTCGGGACCAGGACCCAAATAACGTTTCTTATGCTGTATTTCGGGTAATGACCCGTTTTTCGGTTCTTCATAAAAATAATTGCATGAGAATTTCGATTGACTTAAACTCAATTTCAATTTTTTTAATTACTTATTTAATGTTTGATTGTTTTAAAAATAGTTTGTTTTCTTCTTAAATTTATTTCAAATTTTAAAATTTATGTGGATTTCTAAAAAGGCTTGCATTAGTATTTTTTCAAACGAGTGTTCTATATTAAAGTGATTTTCGGGTCCGGAAATCGCAATCGTAACATATCGACCATTATTTTTAAATCACTGAACCAATCTTGTCTTGAGATCTTATGTTTCGATGCGACTGAGTCCACTAACCAAACATCACTATAGTTTGCCGAAACCGGCAAAAAAAATTACAAAACTGAAAGCCATTTCACCTGCCTTGTAACTATCTGAATAATTACCTAGTAACTATCTAAAAATTATACCACGGGACTTTAAACCTTAACCGGCTCTTCATAGTAGGTCTAATTTAACTGATCTTCTTCCAGCTGTAACAAAGGCAGTAAATTATCCAATTCCTGGCCTTATTTCAGTGTTCAAAAGTTCTTAAACTAAAATACTAATTATAGGAACCATTTCCGACAGTATTTCACCGTGGTCTCCTTAGTTCTCCGATACCGTGAAAAAAAACAAATTCATCTCTTTTCATATTTAGCGAAAAGTATTCTTCATATAAATTCATAATTATGACTTCGGTTCTTGTTTAGTGTAGACTTTCAATTTTGTCGCACCTGCCTTTTGATATCGTACAATTCAACCATTTTTCTTCTTCATCTGCTTCTGTTGTTTTTTTTCGTTTCACCATTTACCACTTCCAGTAAATCCTGGCCATGCAAAACCGCATTTATTTGCAGATTCCAGAGTTTGATTCAATCGATGTTAAAAGAGAGGATGATGATCCAATGTATTTTCGACGAAATTACTTTATACACACCTCAATTCTATTCTTCTGTTATATTTTTTATGTTTCTTTGAGTACGTCCACTCCATTTATATCATTTTCAATTATCTAAACACGATTCAGGGCTCATAACCTATTTAGGTATTTCCAGTAAAATACTCGTAAACTAAATTGAGAAAAACATAATGTGAATGACTCGAAGTATTATATTGAAGTGAACAAACAGGAATTGACAATCTACATTTAATTTTATTTCAGATTGCCAGTCGTGTAATTATATATCTAAATCTAAATATCTATCTCTGGAAAAACAGTATCAATGGATCCAAATCTTGCCTTTAATCAATAAAAAGACAAGAATAATTTAATTCTAAATAAAAACGCTGATTTTCTATGCCTCTATCTTTGGACAATTTCCTACCGGGTCCATTTAATATTATTCACAAAATAATGTATATTATAGAATATATGCACGAAAGATTCCTGTTGCCATAAAATGCAATTTCCGCAAAATTGGACGACCATCTCGCGTATCATCGCAGTCAATTGCATACTATTTGTAGGTCATTTCCAGGTATTCTATTCTGGATTTTGTGTGTATTTGCAAATGAAAGCGGTACACACCACTTGAAATAGAAACGTTTCCATTATTTATTTAATCAGTTTTCACGGTTTTCCACACGTTACTTTCCACCTCATCGCCAAGTGAATATATAAACCTAGAGTTTTCTTCGAAATATATACTATACAAACGAATGTAACTTAACGTATATAAAAAAAAACCCTGTGAATATACATAAATTTAGTAAATTGTATATATTATATATGCCCGAAACAGAAGAAAAAGCCGGCCACACGTATTAAACGTGATTCTAGAAATGGAAATTTCATCATCAACATTTTAAATTTCAATCAAATATTCAGTTGGTGGGAATATTTTTTCGCAAAAGCTTTTTTACCTACTGACACGGCAGGCGGGAGGGTATATATATATATATTCACCGCACATTTTATCCGTATAGCTAGAATTTAAAGGTGAGAAATGGAAAATGGAAATATATATACGGGATATCATGGGCTGATTTGCGGAGTACACCCCTAAAAACGGTGGCGTTTGTTTTTAAAGTTGTGTGTGCGCTTTCGAGAAACGATATATTTAAACAAGGCAAATATATGCGCGGATGAGTAATTGCAAGAGCGCACATTTTACAGCGGAAATTATTTATAAAATGCTTTGTTTGCGATTTTGGTGTGTATGTTTTTTTTCGCTGCAAGTATTTGCATAAAATTATATTTTTTTTGTAGTTTCTTTGGATTTTCCAAGCAGAGAAGATTCTAGTTTAAAGTATATAAATTAATTTGTCAAAGATATACAAGTCTGCTTGTTCCATATCATGCAGGCATGTGCGTTTCCATGTATCTACATTGATCTTGTTCATTAAGCCGAATTGTCAATGTGAATTATGTGCGAGATGACAAACGCGACCGCCTACTGATTTTTCTATTGAAACCCTAAATATATATATACACCGAATGAGCGCGGAGTTTTAGTTGAAAAACATATTCGAAACGGTTGTCGTCTTTGTGAGCTGGTCACACCGCTAGGACGGTCGCAGTGTGCCTCGCATCAGTGAAGTGTGTTGGAAATAAACTGGATCAATTACATGGGATCTAAGGCGCAGCCTGTATATAACATGTTTTGTCTATGTTATGAGCGAGATTAACGAAATTGACGGACAGTTTAGTTTAAAGTTGTGACAGCGCACACAAAAGGCTTATTCACATATAGTATTTTAAATAAATGTGAATTTAAATAATACAACAAGAACAAACATGTTTAAGCTATTTAATACACAGCATTAAAAGTTTGAATCAACATTGATTCGTGAATTAGTGGTACTTTTTATTTAGTAACTTGATAAAAAGTGGAATGAGATCGATATTTGACCTCACAAGTTATTTATATGGTAAATCTTTAACTTCCGGTCATTTCATGCTGTAATTCTCAAAAACTTTACTATTTATTATTATTAGAAATCCCGTTAATTTTTTAAATCATAATTTTTAAAATATAAAAACGGGCATTGGAAATGGAAAAAATCCAAAATCAATAATTTTTTTACGGTAAAACTTAGATTTATGGAAATCATGATTTTTTACTGTCACGAAATTTTCACTAAAATACAAAATCATGGTAAAATTTTAATTACATGAATTTCTACAGTATAAATATTTACGTCATTTAAAATAAAACTTTAAAGGTAAAGAAAAGTAAAAAAAAATTTATTAAAAATGAATTTTGAATGAACTAAAATGATTAAGAAAATGTAAAATTAAGATAAAATTTCAAATACGAAAAGTACAAAAAGTCAGTACTTTCCCAATTATAAATTCACGATTGTTTCTTTACTATCAAAAATTTAAATTTTTCAACAAAATGAATATTTTTTATAAACATTTGACTTTTTATTACCATAAAAGTTTTTGGATGTCTACTTCTACTGTCAATTTTTGTTTAATTTGTACTTTTTCTATAAACAATAAAAAAATAATGTTTAAAATCCGATTAATAATTATTAATTGTAAAAACAAATTTTGAAATTGTGGACAGAAAATTCCAAAATAAGAAAAACTTAATAATAATATGTTGATGATTAGAAAAGATTTATGATAAGTTTATGGTAAAAATCTTAAAACTGTTTTTTTATGATAAAAAACAAAATAATGATTTTATTATTTATTTAGCAGAAATTTTAAATTCTAAAATCATGATTTATGAATGAAATTATTATTTTAACACTAAAAATCAGATATTTTTTCTGTATTAATCTAAAACAAAAAAATTGAAATGATAACCTGAATAACAAATTATAGCGACGTAAATTATAGATATTAATATTGATAAACATACTTACATAAAAATTAAAAAAAGAAAAAAAACCATTATTTACATTAAATATAAAAAACATGAATTTTCTAAGGTATATATCGAAAATAGCGAATTTACAATTCATTGTTTTCAACTTTTTTACTGACAATCAAAAACTTTCAGTAAATATAAAAATCACATGATTTTACTTAAACAAAATTAACTTGATAATACAAAGTCGTCATTTTTGTATGGCAAAAGTACCAAATCCTTTTTTTTAAAGTAGATCTAGAAATCCAAAAACTTTTTTAAGGTAAGACTTTTTTATTTTCTTTACTGTAAAAAAATAAGATTTAGTTCTATATCTTTAATTAAATAACAATAAATATATAATGATTGTAAAACAGAAACTCGTAAAAAATTCTAAATCTTCATTTTTGACGGTATAATAATATTTTGGTGATTTAAATATTTGATAAATTTACGGTATGTCAGATGAAATCTGATTGTAATGATAAAAATAAAAAAATATGATTTAGAACAGGCATAAAAACGAAAACTCGTGATATTTACAATCGTATTATGAATGTCAAAATCAAAAAAAAATGTACAGGTAAATAATTGTAACTTGGTAAACTAATTAACACATTTTATGATAGCAGAAATTTTAAACGGAGTATCCTGCGCCGAAGTACTTTAATGCAGCGTTTTATGCATGTTTTCTAGCATTTGACATGGTGTTATAAATTGAATTATATAATAAGTTTTAGTAAAGTGTTTGATTTATATTAGATACGGGTTAGTGTCCGAGTTATATGGTATTATAAAGAGATGTTGTATTATATTGTATCCTCACTTCCCGTGAGCTGCGCGTTTGCAATAAATTAATTAATTAATTGAATTAATTGAAACATAATTTATTCTTGTATTTTTAAGAATTGAGTTCTAGCGGCTATAATCCACAGTTATTCCAGACACTGCATTAATAAAATTAAAATAATTTAAAATCAGTCTAAAATTATTGAATTTTGAAAGAACTTTAAAAATTATAAATACTTAAATTTTTGACAAAAAAATCCAAAATATCTTATTCATTGATGATTGAAAACATATAAAAAAAATTATTGTTGTTATAAATTAAAAAAAAAACTATTTTTTATTGTAAATATAAAAAATCTAGAACTTACGATTTTACTTACGATAATAATCCAAAATAGTGAATTTTTCACTAACAAATCTTAAATATTTTTAACAAAAAATCAAAACCATCCGGTAAATATTAAAAATCATATTATCTCATTGGATCCTGTAATCTCTTGTGGGACATAGGGCCAGTGTGCGATGCCGCACACCGGATTCATTGACCA